>JAFMTC010001971.1:68260-80849 GCA_018845635.1 Nicrophorus orbicollis | reverse complement strand
CTGTAATTCGCTGTCAAAGTTGAAAAAATGTTTTTTAAGCCTCGAAAAATCGAGTGTCTTTACAAAACATTGAATTTCTCGATAACCAGAAACGCTAGAAAAGTGAATGAGCACTTTATTTAAAGCTAAATGAATAGGCTTTCCAATGAAACTATTGGCGTATTTGTAACTATAACGAATATCCCGTAATTTACGTCGAAAAAACATGAAATAATTTGATTCGAAAAGTTCGTCCTTGTGATCGATCGATCAACGAAATGAACGGTCGTCCAACATTGTTATATAAACAACGTACTTCATATATATAGTTATTTATTTATTAATTTTTTCTCGCTGATTTAGCGGCAAGATTGTGCCGACACACGCTCCGCGCGATTCGAGATTACGAAGGCAGAAATATATAAAAAGTGTGTTTGTGGAGAGATAGAGATTAGGAGGAGAAACGGCGACAGTCTGAGCTCGGATAATCATCATCATCATCATCCAAGCCACCAAGTTCATCATCTTCTGCACGGTAATCACTAATCACGGGTGCATTTAGCTCGGTTCATCGATACGACGAGATTAGTTCAAGATCACGGCTTCAACAGTAATTTGTTAATAAGACCTAAAATTGAGAGGAGAAAAAATCTATTTTTAGATACTCCTTCTTGGACGGAGCCAAAGATGAAGAACACTGAAGATGCTGTAGAAGAAGAGAGAAGAGCGGTGTGATGTGTTGTTGGTTCATCAACCGGTTTGACCGTCCTTAAACCGATGAAACGAGCTAACAACCTCACCACAAAACGAAACGCGCACGCATTTCTCTCGCTCGCTCTCACACACCTCGCACTACTAAATCCATTCGTTTCTCTCTCTTTCTTCCGTGAAGCGATTCCTCCGCTTCACGAAACGAGCCTCACAAGTTCACCCCTAAAGGTGAATCCCTAACGGTCCCAGACGATAAAAAAGAAGACAACTACTGCATCGACAACTACATTATAGTACTATTGCTACTTGGAAACGAGTCGAAATCGAGTTTTGAAGAAAAAACGAAAAGGAAAACGAAAAGCACAGAAATAATCGCGGAATCTCCGCTAAAATTTTCAACAGTCACGGGTTATCCGAGACCGAGACTCCGGCATTTCGTAACGATAAACAATGACCGAGTCAATTGGATCGAGCAAATCGCAAGATTTGAACTGTTAAAACACAAAAAAAATTGAGGCCACGAAACCTGAGTAAAGGATATAAAATCATAGAAATGATGTAACAACATCAAGCAACCCCCCAAATGAACGAACGCGGTTGTTACCATGGTAATTCTGTTCTATTGGTAGATCTAGTGAACTTTTCTTGCCTCGATTTTGTTTCTTCCCCCACTCAGATCATCATCAGATGACACAATCAATCACCGAATGAACAGTTGTTACCATGGGAACTTAGTTAACTTTTCTTGCTTCGTTTTTGATTACTTTTCTCTACACCTATCAAAATATGACACTTTTTCAAACATTTGAATATCACAAAATGGCAACAATTTGTACTTTATTTTAAATCTAGGAACAGACAAAAGATCAAATTAACAGTTCAATTCTGAGAAACGGAAAGAGAAATGAGTTTATAAAACAGACGGATTAATCGCGGTTTTCGACCAATTGTTTCGGTCGACTTGATAACCGACAACCTGTTGTTGACTAATGTCCAACTGTGTTCATCGCGGTGTGTCGATTGATCAACCAGAGAGACATTGACATATCAATTGTTTTTCGTTGTTTCGGTTAAGAAATTACCAATTATCATCACGTTTTCTAGTTGTAAAGTGATGAAAAACTTAACGAATCGATCCAATTTGCTTCAGAATTTGTGTAACTGACCTTTGAGATAAAATGCTGCAAATAACGGCGGTCAACAAATTCCGCTCGAAATAACAGCGCTTAGTCATTTAGTCAATTTACAGATTTAGAAAGAAAAAAATTAACGAATCTTAATTGATAAACGAAATGGCATGTTTTTAACACCACCAACTTCGGTGCAATTTCATGTTTGCAATTATACAAAATCGCAAGAAAAAACAAATTGCTAACGCATTTCAACAACAACGTAAGTGTTATTACCATGGAAACAAATTGGTTAACAACAACAACAAATGTATTTTTAGAGGGAAATCGCGTAGGCGAAGGAGGCAAACGGTGGGTGAAGAAAACGTCACGGATTTCGATGACGAACGAAACGGGGATCAATGGAAACACGTGACGCAACGAGCGATTTTCATTGATAGCACGACATACGTCGTTTCCATAACGATAACAAACAAATGCTACGTCGGAGGAAACAAACAGCAGAAGAAGACGCCATATTTCAATAATCGACGATAGAAACAAAACAGCAATTGAAATGAAAATGTTGTTCATTCTTTCGTTTGGGGCGTTTCAGCATGGTGGCACCCTTATTTTCAGACCCTTATCGTTTTTCGTTCCTCTCTCACCCCCCAAACGAAACAAATGGGTCGCATCTGTATGTTGAACAGCCTTCGCTCGTTATAGGCGAAAGTTTATATCGTTTTTTTTTCATCTGCAATCAAAAATTTTCGAGGTTATAATTCGTTTTTTTTTTCTTCTTCTCCGAAATTTTCCCTCGGTCTATAACCCACCCAGATAGTTACGTAACCATGGTGAGGATTGTTTATCTTTCTTGCGCGTTGCCATTGATAAATGCTATCTGCTTGGTTTCTAAGCGCTCCTTCTCACTCCCTCGCTCACAAAGGAACCGTCAAATACTGATCATCTCTCTCTCTCTCTTACACACACACACAGTCTTTTCTTCGAAAGAACCTCTTGCGTAACGTTTCTGCTATAAAATCGCAAACGGCGAAGGTAAACGAGGCACGCGATAATAGCGTAACCCGGGATACGAAGGTTGCACCTCTCGTAACAACATTACGTATCATTACTTTTTATATATATATATATATATATAAACCAACCTGTAACAAATGAATGGCGAAAACAAAAGAGAAAAACAACAGACAAACGAAACAGTATATAAAATATCCAATGAGCTGGGGTTGCGGTCGCTCAGCAAAGTAAGAAGAAAAAAAAACATAATGCGAGGAAACAAAATCGCTTCGTTTCTCAAAGATTGCTTAGATCCCATTTTTTCTCTCGGGTTTTGTGGGGGTGCGGTACCCCAGGTAGTCGTGTATTCGGGTCTCGAATGCGGTTCCCACGTCTTCAATTCTGAAGAGGTTTTTTTTGTGTATCTTCTCTTTTAGTGAAAATTGAATAACAAGATTTGGTGCACTTCCTTCTTAGGGGAGAAGCGTTTAATTGAAGTATGAATCGTTTGATGAAGATGAGACAATAGAAAAATGAATGTAGTACACTTAGTTCTTAAGAGAACAGTTTAATTGGAATTAGTGTGAATCTTTTGATGAAGAGTAGATTTTGAAAACTGAATAATAACATTTAGTAGGCTTCGTTCTTAAGAGAATCGTTGAATTGGATTTAGTGATGAAGTGTAGGAAAGAGGTTTTGAATATTTAACACTGAAATTTAGTACACTTTGGAATTGGTTTGAATCGAAAAGTAGTCGTAAGTGTAATAAAAAAAAAGAGTACCGCATACGTAAGATACGTTTCCAAGGCACACACGCTCGAATCACGTGCAATTGTCACTTTCTCAGTCTCCATCTCTTTCTCGGTCGTCCGTTCCCGCAACGCTCTTCCTCTTTCGTCAAATGGATACCGAAATTGTACCAGTCGACCGGATTACTCATAGAGGCGTGGGCGTCTCTCGCATAACCGATATATCCCAAACGAAGAACAGAAACGTTACGCAATTATTGTTGTTTTGTTTTGTTTTCGTAGATCTTCCTTTGTTCAGGAGACTTCCGCCATGTTTCCTGTCGCCATGCCGACACACTTTTTCCATCCATTTAGTTACATTTGTCTGTATAACTATAAAGAGGCGAGATTTTGTGGATTTATGGTCAACGTTTAACGGTAACTTGTACGAATTATGCCGGGTTTTTTTCGGTTGGAAGAAGCAGAAAAAAGAAATTTAAGGAAACGTGTCAAACATAGTTGAGGTTTTTTGTCGAAAAAGTCGAAATTTTCACCAAATTTTTCAATTCGAGAAATTTAAGGAAACGTGTCAAACATAGTTGAGGTTTTCTGTCGAAAAAGTCGAAATTTTCACCAGATTTTTCAATTCCTAAAAATTTTAATATTTTGCAAAGTTTCAAAGAAATTGAGTTTGAGAAAACGTGCGCTTTTGAATTCGATGTTGTGAAGTGAAGTTAGTTGGAAAAAGTGGAAAAAAAAGTGAACTAATATGAAAAATTTCAAAAGAAGGAATATTTAAGGATAGCCACTTTTGAAATGAGGGTATACGAGTTGGAATTAGTTGAAAAAATCAAGAAATAAGTTTCAAATTCGAATGTTTCAAAAGTTTTAGAAAGTAGGCGTAAATGTGAAAGAAAACATGCGCTTTTCAATTGAATTAAAGTTATACAAATTGAAATCAGTTGAAAGAAAAGTGTAAATTTTCACTAAAATTTTCGAATTTCCGAAAAAAATTGTGAAACTTTAAATATTTTGCAAAATTTCAAGGAGAGAAAGGTGTGTTTGAGAGAGGAAACACATGCACGTTGAGCTGCGGTTATAAATAGTTTCGGGCTTTTCGACAAAATATTTGCACGGCGATTGCAGGAAGAAGGGAAAAAAACACACCGTCCGATTTCCCTATATGCGCAGAAAAGGATAGAAAAGAAAGGAAGAAAGAAAGGCGAGCGTCGTCCCACGTGGAAAACGTGCCGGTTTATTATTAAATTCAGCACACGTGGACACAAATAAAGTCGTTGAGGCAGAAGCAGAAGAGGAAACAAATGAAAAAGAGCAGAACAAGACTCGAGTCGAGTCCCACGAATTCACCGATCACTCGAGTTGTTTGTATTGCACGAAAGTATTGGGTTTTGTATCGATATTGCTCGTCGAATAACCGGTAATAACCGGATTCTCAAGAGACTTGCGGTTAATAATGTTAATGATGATGATGATGATGAACGAAAAGAGGAGAGTAGACCACCGCAGCACACGTCGAAAGATAAGCGAAGCAGATAAACCTATAAATAGATTCGATCTACCATCGATCACCAAAACGAAACAAAAAAAAAACGCGCCTCCTATTGGATAATTACGTGAAATAACAAATGAAAAATTAACCGAAACAAAAGTAACAACAAATGAACAGTTGAACAAAAGTTGAACGAAAACGAATGAAGAACAAGGTGAAACGAAATTAGTTGTTTTCTTTCTTTGTTTTGAACAAGCAGTCGGATGAACTCGAAATGAGGAATTAAGGAAAACCCCGAAATCGACCGAAAATCCCGGAACGTTCAACCTCTCCTCGTCTCGTCTCTCGAAACAACAACAAACGAAGATAAATTACATTTGCGAATACTTCGCAGAAATCAATGTTTACTCTCGTCACCTTATCGACGTTTCTCAGTTGTTTGCTTTTTGTTTCTATAAATTATGAAATAGACCGAAATTTGTTGCTCCGTTTCAATGATATGCGTTTGTTTATGCAACGTAATGCAGAGTTTTTATTTTCATTAAGTTTTCAATATTTGTCTTGGTTGCTTCATTTAAGATTCGCTTTTGTTTAGGTAAAGTGACGTAGTGTTTTTTATGTTCATTAAGTTTTCTATACTTTCTTGCAATCGATATTTTGTTAGCAATATCATTTAAGCTTCGCATTTGTTTAGGTAACGTTTTGCAGGGTTTTTATTTTCATTAAATTTTCGATACTTTTTTTTGTAATGGATATTTTGCAAGTTGTTTTTTTGTGTGTAAGTTGTGGGTGGAAATATTTATACGTTTATAAAGTGCGCAAATGAAGTCCAAGATCGAGTCGATCGTTTCGTATATATCTTTGCTTTTTTTATACCGTTCGGAAGTGGGTCACCACTTCTCGAGGTCCAAGTTTTATGCATACGAAAATATACGTAAATAATTGAAAGATACGAACTGAAAAAATCGTTTGCTTACAATTGTTTGTTTGATTCTTATGTTTCAGATGCGCCCAACGACAACCTGATCATGATAGGTGGTGTGGTGATCGCGATGTTCCTGGTCGCCGCGATTATCGTCATCCTGGCAGCGGTGATTAGGTATGGTATTAGATTCAAGAGAGAGAGAGTGGAAAAAACGTCATTTTTTGACAGAAATCACCTGATTCCATTCGTCAAATTGACAGACTATTTGAATTGGTGGTTAGGTAAATGTCAATTTTCGAGATGTACCTCAAAACCACCTGATTCAATTCATCATGAAACGCGTCAAATTGACGGATTGATGGAATTGGTGGTTAGGTGAATGTTAATTTTAGAAAGATAAGTCAAAACCACCTAATTCAATTCGTCAAGAAATGCGTCAAATTGACGGATTAATGAAATTGGTGGTTAGGTAAATGTCAATTTTCGAGATGTACGTCAAAACCACCTGATTCAATTCCTCGAAGAAAAACATGAAATTTGATAGATTATTGGTGGTTAAGTAAATAAAAGATCTCTTCATGGTTCCGTAAATGAAGTGTCAAAATATTAAGGGTTAATTTATAAGATTTAAGACAAAGAGAAACGTGACAACAAAAAATGTACAATTGACTTGACAAGCGTAAGAAAATCCCGACAAATCACCTGATTCGAGCGTCAAAACTGACGGATTGTTTGAATTCGTGGTTATGCAAACACCGTACGACGGTTTAGTAAATTAAATGTCAAAATTGAAGGTTGACAAATTGACTTGACAAACGTAAACGATTTCTGTTTCGTAATACATTATCACTTTGTGAATATTTTAAACAATAGTACAATCAATTCAGATAGATGGCGTCTTAATCGAATTCGCTTATTTCTTCTATTGTAACAACGGTGCGGACGCAGATGCTCTAAAAACCGACGAATCGGTGAAAGTTTTACGTAACTCCAGTCTGTGGACCGAGCGAGAGAAATTTACACACACACAAAAAATAAATTGTAATTACTTAGAAGGTTCAAAGTTCGAGCGGCAATTTGGAGTGATCCACTTGTTTTACTTTACTCTTTTTTTTCTGTCTGTCTGTGCATATGTTTAAAAAGTTCGTACACGGACACAGAGTCGGAATTCGGTTAGTTATTACGACACGTCTATCTAATCTGAACCGACGCCGACCACATTTCAATATGTATCCTTGTCGGCCGGACGCAATTAGTTCGGAATTGACGCTAAATAGATTTGAATAGAAAGTGCGAATTTCGACGTGGAAACTTTGTGTGTAATATATAGACCAATGTGATGATGATGATGATTTGATGATGATGATCGGTATCCGATGTAGTGAAACGCTTCAATTAGGTCTGGTTCATACTGGAAGGGAATTAGTGTCTGCGCTAATTCCTAAACTGTGTCGGGTGACGCAATCGGATGCTTGGTGTGAGTGTGCACTTGCTCTCTCCACTCATCTATCCCATCTAAATACTAATTGAGAGACGATTGAACCGTCGTTCCATTTGTACGGTTAAAGTCAAAAAATCTACGGTTAAACATAGAGAAGAAGTAAATGCATAGAGAGTTCGCAGTGAGTGCGAACGAGAGGGATTCATTGGCAGAGTCGTCGAGACTTTCGCAGCAACCCAAACAAAGTGACATTGCAGCCAGTTTCCTAGGGTATTTATAGACCCGCAATCCCAGACCTCTCCTCTCCTCGACAATCCCCCGTCCTCCCTCGTTCACTTCAGTCCAAATCTCAACACACACACACACACACTAAACATACTATTCCCATTATATAACTATATACAACAATATATAGTAACGGGCGTCGCGACGCTGCGAAGCCGGCGGCGTCCGATGCCAAAACAAATAAACACCCAGCAACAAAAAAGAAGCGGTTAAAATAATCGCCGTCTCCATGCTATCGATGTTCTGCCTTTACGTTTAGCTTCGTGTATTCTGCACGTTCGCTATGTAATGGAAATATTAACAATAAATTTAGTAAGCAGAAAGACAGGAAGTTGAAGAAATGTAAAGAAAAACAGGTACAACGCTCCTGAAAGTACGAACGTTGACTTGACGTCGAATTCGTTAAACCCCGATTCGCGTGTGCGTTATTTGTTAAATTGGCAATATCCGACAAACGGAACCGGAAAATCGATGCACATTTATGCGCAAAAAAGTGCAGCTGTAATCGAAACGCGAACGAACCCGAAATTATTCGCCATTATTCAGCACTAAAGCCAATTGGAATTGGTAGAACTGCTAATTGACTGTGGAAAATAAGATTTTTTGAGTAAAAATAGGACTCAGTACATTGCCCCGAGGAACCCCTAAACGAGCTACTGTCGAGATGACATCAACTCTCATTTGTTTTTTAAATAACAATCTACGGTTGCTACGATCAAACAAATGACAATTGACAGCTAACGACCAAAACAATCGATTATTTCATATAACAACACGTGACATTTCATTTGCTTATGTCAAATTGTAGCAGAAGAACGCGCAGATTTCTAACAACACTTTGTCGATTATTCGATATTTGTATTATTAGTTTGTTTTAAATAGATTCATTTTCAACATTCAGTCGTTTCAGTGCGCATTTATGACTCATTTATCGTCGTTCTTTTGTTTTATTCACGGAACAATCGCACAAAATATCGATCAACATGTTAGTACACACCTTTTTCTATGTACACTTTGTGTAGATATTATCAATAGAAAGCGTGATCATTTGGATGCGTGCGTACATCCATTAGTCACGAGATTCGTAATGTATTAGTTTACTAAAGTATTTCTAGTTCGATTTGCACCTGAAACAATATCGTATATGAAATTTTCGTTTTTGTTTTGTTGCTGAGAAACATCTACCGGTCTAGGGGAACAAAAGAGAGCTGTTGCATCAATGGAGACTAGATGGTTTTGAATGGAAGCAGTTTTCCCCCACTTCGGTGAAAGCGAACGTGCTTTTAGGTAGAAGAAAGAAAGGAAAAGGTAACATAATACTACCTGAAACTGAGTCTAATTCTAATTCAGGTACAGAAAAAGGAAACAGTAATTTTGGTAATTTGTGCGTAAATCGAAGAATGCAGAGATAGTTCAACAACTTCTTCAAGATCAAGTATAATTCCCACATAGTTAGCGTCCTCCAAAAACAAAACAAAACAACACGCGATAAAGCACTCTGAGAAAGTAGTGTGGAAAAATAGAAGGAGAGTATGAATCAATCAAACTAAGATTCACCTTGAACCGTGTTTTCTTCAACCACACTACTAATTTTAGAATTTCTTTCGTTTTTAATCGATATTTGAGAGAGAAAATTGCGATAAGGATCACGTGCAATCCAATTGCGTAAACGTAAATAAATAAATAGTGAGACAATAAAGAAAAACGCGCAAAAACAATGGGAAAACATTACTAATCGAGGAAATAATTACGTTGCGAAATGTTGTTAAATCGCGTTTCTAGAATGGAAACGGTGGCCACGATAATAGTGACACACGTCAAACTAATAGAAATCGCTTGTAAACACTCAAAAACATTAATTAACAATCGATAAGTGATCACCTTTCCAAAAATCTTATCTAGACATGTGTCATCCAAAACATAACTAAATCGATGGTGTTGTAACTGTCAGTTCAGTTTTTGAAACGCGCGTGTGAATAAACAAACTAAATCAAAATGGTGATGAAAGCGTTCTTGTATGAACTATAACCTAAAAAATAGCGTTGAATTTACAGAATGGTTGATCCATCATAAAATGGCGACAACAACTGTCACATTGACAGTTGTCAACCGGAACTATAACCTAAAATTGAATGGACAAAATGGTCGATCAAACAAACTTTTGTAAAATGGCGTCAACTGAACTTTAACCTGCAATTGCGTTGAATTAAATTGTTACAGCAACTGTCATTTTGACATTATCATAACCTGAAATTGCACTGAACAATCAAATACCAAATGGCGAAAACAAGCGTCACATTGTTTGATCACACACACAAAATGACAACAACAACTGTCATATTCACATCTGAACTATAACTGTTGAATGGACAAAACTTCATGAAATGGCGACAACAACTGTCATACTGACGTTAAACATGTAAATTTATGAGTGTTGTCGAAGTGCGACTTTCTGGTGTGTTAAATTAGCGAATTGTTTGCGATTTCTTCATGCGCGTCACGTATTTGTTTCATTTCGCGTCCAAACTAATAAGAAGAAGAAGGAAGAGTCGTTGTAATAGCAAACATTTCCGAGTCTTTGAACCTTGATCGTCCTTCCTTAAGAAAATTCCCCGTGCGATACGTACTAAAATGAGACTTCAAAACAACAACAAAAGCAACATTTTCATCCTTGCTGTGTCCATCATTTCAAATATCCTTACAGAATTGTTATGACGCCGAAAAGATTACAACAACAAGATAGAATCTTTTGAAGATCGACTACCTACTTTTGGGTAAAAGGTATCTTTTCACTGAAGAAGCACGAACTTTACCTATCAAGTCAAGGGGAAACACAAAGTTTCACAATCCTTGTTTATTGTATCCGTGTATTCAAATGTTTCTCGGTTTCCACGGCGATGAGGTAATAATATTAAGCGTGTATTTCCCCTTTTCACCGCAACGAACAATTTCCGTTTCTGAAGTGAAAAACTGGATTATCCGAAAACCAATCCAATTTCCCATTAATTAGCATGAAAAAGCAAAAAATGATGCTTAAACTACTGAATAGGTAATCAAAATAATATAGCAAATAAAAAAACGTGTAAAATTTCCAAACTTAATACATATAGAAACTTTTGGGGTTTCCCCCTCGATAAAGACTCACTAATTGGCGTTTAAACACACTTTTTTTTAAAATACATTTCGGACATTGCGTTAGGACTGTAATTAAACCTATAATTAGCACAGGTGGTCGGTCAATCGTGGAAAAACAAAATCACGTTAGAAAACAAACGAAATTAAAATAAAAGAAACGAAGTAAAACAAAACAACACGTGAGCTAAAACGCGTTTCTATTGTTTTATACTATTACTAATAGCATATGATTCGCCTCAATTTAATGCATTTTATCCGGTAAACGCGATTTCATCTGATCATGACAGCTGTGAGTGATGAAGTTAAGTGACATTGTGACATATTCGAACATTTCATTTGACATTTCCCAAGTGTACCTTTCAGGTTAGATAAAATGAATACGTCACCTTTTCAAGATATATAACCTATAACTTTAATGATAGATGTCAGGATGACGTTTGTTATATTGATTTTTTGTGAGTGGTAATACGCATTGAATTGCCATTTAGGTTAGATAAAATGAACGTCAAGATGGCACTGTAAAACGCGTCGTCCTTTTTAATGTTCATAACCTAAAACGTTAATGACAGGTGTCAGGATGACGTTTGTTACTTTGAATTTATCGTTTCTTTCTTGTGCCTGTGTTAAATGCAATTCAATTAGATTAGTTGCTGATCAAAGGGGGGGAAACATCAATTATCTTTGGGAAGCAAAGAACGAGATTTGGGACGTTCTCAATTGAGGTCAAGGAGCGATTATTAGTGGTATACATGCATGTCTTCTGCTATATATATATAATAGAAGTGGGCCATGCGAAAACAAATTGCAAGAAAAACAAAAGCACGAAAGTTTCGTTGCAAATGGTGACAGTGGGTGACTGTCAAACATCAATTGTTGCTAAATAAACAAGTTGACAGATTCGATTGCAATTACCGAAACAAAACTGTACAACAAAACGAAAAAGCGAAGTCGATTTTCAATGCAAATTGATGCACACGAAACGAAAGGTCGTCAAACCTTCTCCGCGTTTCCATGTTTATCGAGTCGTCGTGTGCAGATAACAGCAATTGTTTAAAATCGTATTAACGAACTTTCAATAACACGACCTCCGCCATTTATTCCATAATTTTCACACCATCGAAAATTCATACCTTTCAAAATCCTCTGACATTTGACGTTGCGTCAAAACCAACTAAAGTTCGTCCTTTGTTTCCTAAAATCGCAATAGTTATTCAAGAACAAAACTATAACAAAAGCAAATCCCCCCCCCCAACCACAGCAACTGACATTAACAAATATGGCCGCACTGTGTCGGTTGTTATGGAGATGAGTTTAGAAATTCAAAACTTTCTGACGTAAAGATGCGGAAAAAAAAGAAGACTGAATTGATTTTCGGCGAATCTTTGCAAGAAATTAAATGATAATTAAATGTATGTATGTATGATGTCATCGATTTTGCATAAATAAACATTAGGATTTTTTGAATGAGTTCGAATGTAAATTAAATGTCGAAATTTGCATTTCGGAAATTTTTACAAAAATTCAATTCAGAAGACTTTCAAACATCCGCATTTCCTAAGCCAAGTAAGTAAAAGATAGTCGTCTTTAGCATACAGCCATTATAATAATGCTCGAAACACGAGCTCTCTTTCTAAGCGCGCTCCTTCCTTCGCCTCGTTGAAATGTTAACGCATTTTGCAACCACAATAACGTCCATGGCCTACTACACGATTTCTATCTCTCTCTCTTTCTCTATCTCCCTCCTTCTCC
>JAFMTC010001971.1:56411-68217 GCA_018845635.1 Nicrophorus orbicollis | reverse complement strand
GTGTCATTCAAACGTTACCTCAAAGGTCCTCAAAGATTATGATGACGATGAATCAAGAGAGCGTTCCCGTTTTCGGAGGCGCCCACTAGAAAGTTTCCTCTCCTTCACGAAGATTTCTTTTCTTCTGTTTTATTATTCGTTTCTCTCTCTCTCTCAATCCCTATCTTTCTCTTCATCATAGCTATGGCAACGGATTTGACGTAACTGTGCATCGATTGACCGAGTCGCAGTTGTAAAAAAGTAGTTATCCAATTGGTAAAGAGACTAGCGAGTAAAAACGAAAAGTGATCGAGTCGAAGAAAGATAGATAGATAGAGAAACACGTCGCTTTTCTCTGCACGATTAACGGGAGTTTCATGCATGAATATGCGCCAGGTATTCCGTTTAGATTTAACAGCACAACACACATGGCGGCATAACATTACGTTTAATTCGCGAATTGCGCAATTAATCTGAAGCCCTTCCTTCGAAATAACACGTTGATGATGTAATATACATGCTGTAGCCTTGATGGTTGCGTGAAAATATTGATGAAATCGCCAGCATTTCAAGCGACATCTATCTGAAACTTGAGAATTAGTTTATGGAAAAACGCAAATTTAGGAAAACGTTGATATTTGAACTGTTTTCACTGCGATTTAATGAGAAATTACAATTAGAAATGAATGGGAATTCGACATATTCGAAAATCGTAGAGAAACCGTAGTTGAAATTCGAAGCGACATCTATGAGAAAACTGGAAATTATAATGTAAAAACGTTACCTAATGTCATTGCATTTGATGATATTTCGAACATCTTAGGTGAAGAATGTCGAAATTTAAACTATTCTTAGAAGCGACATCTATGAGATAACTGGAAATTATAGTGTATAAACGTTACATAACGTCATTGCATTTGATGATATTTCGAACAACTTAGGTGAAAAATGTCGAAATTTAAACTATTCTTAGAAGCGACATCTATGAGAAATCTGGAAATTACAATTTGAATAGCATGTAACTTTTCATGATTTATCGAAAATCTCGGAGAAAATATACAAATTTCCATAGTTACCAAAAGCGTCATCTGTGACCCAAGGATGAACTAAATTTCAACAAAAGTACAATAATCATTGATCAAACGACTTTCGAAAGCGAAAAATTTCAACGAAATGAGAGGCAAAACGCAATTAATTTACCAAAAAACGTAGGAAACATTACGTTTTTGTTCGTAATTAGCGTAAATATTTATGTAAAAATGCGGTTTTTACGCGGCGTCAAAGAGAGAAAAATCCCTGCTTACTAATAATTAAGAGGTGACATTGAAAGCATCGAAAAATACCCACTTTACGTTGATGAGAGAACGAATTTACAATTTTCGAATGTAATCCGAATAGAAAACTTTGATCGAAATTTTAATTACAAATTATAATAGTAAGAAAGTGCATGTAGTAAGATGTAAAAAAACAGAACACACTCTTCCTGGTTCAAACGATTCATAAAAGAGAAAAGTGTTAATGTTTTACAACAACAACAACAAATTGTAATTAATTTCCTGAACATTTTTATAGAATTAAGTTACTTTTTTCAAGTAAAACTCTATAACTTTAGAAATATAAACTGGTTTCAGTTACGAAGAAATACCTTTCTAACGAAATTCAAAGAAAACTAATCCGTTACAAGTCCTAAGTAAATATAAACGGTTCAGATTTTTTTCGGTTGACCATAAACCACCGTTCATGTTATTAAATACACACACGCACTTTCTGTTATTCATCTCTCTAAACTTTAGACCCTAACTGTATCGAATTTCCCAAGTTCTCTTGTAAATATTGTTATAGTTGGACTCGACGCAAAAAGGAACGTGTTTACTTCTTAGCCTTCATTATACAGTCTATACTTATTATATTTCCTTGCAATTAATTCGTATATTAAATAACTAATGACTTTGACTCTAACACCAACGAAAGTTCTAAACTAAGTGATTAGTTGACATTTCATGAACTTATTCGAAGCTAGTTAATAAAGTGTGCAAAAATTGTTTTTCTTTTCGGTTGTTTCTTGTTGTTGTTGTTGTTGCTATGTTGTGAGATATGTAGGCGTCTCGTGGCCGCCTTTCGCATTTCCGGTCCACGGATCCAGTTAGCTTCGCTTTCGGAATAGTTTAGCAGTCGCGGCGCCCTTAAGGCAATTGTTATAAATAAACACGAAAACAACAGAGGTTACGGTTTTTTTTTTTGGTTGGGGAGGGGTTTGAGTTTGTGTCAAAGTTCAGTTGTGGGTTAAGCAATTGGTAAAATGAAATGTCAAAATACGAAAGTTTTCCTTGAGAGAATTGTCGAAAACAGTAAACGAAAAGCGAAATTCGTAAATGTCAATGTCAAGTAATTAACTGTCGATGTCAAATTGTTATGCTCTCTAATCGACAGAGGTTTAAGAACATTCCTTAAACAACTGTCAAAAACAGTAAAACAAGAACGAAATTAGTAAATGTCAATGTCAAATACTGAATGGTCAATGTCAAATTGTAATGCTCTTTGGTCGATAGAGGGGTTTAAGAACATTCCCTAAACTACTGTCAACTGTCAAATACAGTGTATGTGATAATCTAAATTGTTAAATGTCAATGTCAAATATTAAATTGTTACCGTCAATTTGAAACTCGTTCTATATACATATAATAAGAGCATTCTTTAAATAATCGTCAGAAACAGTAAAACAAAAACGAAATTTGTAAATGTCAAATAAAGAATTGTCAATGTTGATATGTAATACTGTGTAAACTTTAGGGGTGAAGAACATCTCTTGAAAAACTAAAACAATAAAACGAAATTTGTAAATGTCAAATAATAACTTGTCAATGTCAATTTGTAATGAATTTTATACATGGAACATCCCTTAAACAATTGTCAGAAAGCGGTAAAACAAATACTGAACAGAATAATGACGTTTACGATTGTCAGTAATTAGCAATGAGCTCTAAACTTTAGGGGTTAAGAACGTCCCTTAAACAACTCGAAAATAGTAAAATGACATTTGTAAATGTCAAACAATAACTTGTTAATGTCAAATAACTAGTCAATTTGTAATGAGTTCCAGAAGTTAACAAACATCCCTAATCAATTGACATAAAGCACAAATACTGAACAGAATGTAGACGTTTAGGGTTGTCAATTTGCAATGCGCTCTAAACTTCAGGGGTTTAAAACGTCCATTAAACAAATCGAAAGCAGTAAATGTCAAATAATAACTTGTCAATTCTTAATGCGCTCTAAATAATAAGGATTAAGAACATCCCTCAAACAATTGTCAAACTCTAAACTGAAAAGGTGACGTTTAAGGTTGTCAATATGTGATGCGGGGTTCAGAAACATCCCCTGATCAATTGTCAAACCATACAAAATGTGACGTTTGCGATTTTGCGTATTGGAAATGCCGTAACGTAACGTAAGCCAATAAACTACTATAAATTGATAATTTAAACTAGTTTTTTGTTGTTGTTGTTGTAAGTTTAGAGAAGTCAGTAGTAAAATATGATATTAATAATATGTGTCAGCTGTCGTGTCCCCAAAGTAACGTTTCTGACGCGCCGCCAGACGTGGCTTTTCCCCGCGGCCCACCCCCCTCGACGGTCGCTTCCGTCCGCAGCAGCAGCCACCTCCACCGAAACTACCACCACCACCGCCACCTAACGTAACTCTAAAGGTCTCAATCCGTCTCCTTCCAACGCGTTGCGTGACCATTTCGAATGGGGAAAAACGGTGCCGAGGAGAGTGCGCGTGTCCGTAACGTAGCCGCAGCCGCACGGCCCGACCCCCATTATATAAAAGCAGGCCGCTCCACAGGAAACGCTTCAGAACTTTTCGAGAACTCGCAGACGAGAGAAAAACGGTACGACTTCTCCTCTCGAAGCGAATCGAAAGGATTTCTATTACAAGCAAAAAAAAACGCGTGAATTAGTAGTACAAGAAGTGCGGTTTCGCTGTGTGCGTTACGTTACTGAAGAGAAAGAAACAAAAGGATTACTCGAGTGGGGTGTAGTGCATGAACTGTTTTAATTGAAAGCGAGAAAGAGAGTTGGCCAAGATAGGGAGGCGATTGAATCGACTGTTGCGGCCCCTAGAGCATAGAAACAACCCCATCAAAATGGTGGGCAGCAACGGCACTATGATGGCCATCCGTATTGTTCGCAGCAAGCTGAGGAAACGGGAGGAACACTCGAACAGCGTCCATCCAGCTGACGTCGTTCTGCAGACTTCCCCCGCACCTCCTCCGGCCGCGCACAACCTCCACAACAACCACCTCAACAACCACAACCACCATCTGGGAGGCGCCACCACCATAACGACGACGGCGGTGACGACGACGACGACGACCGCCCCCAGCAACGCCATCGTTAACCCTAGCAACAATGACCTGTCCTACCGGGGACAGTTCCTCTGGCAGACGCCGCCACCTTCGACGCAGCAGCACCTGTACAACAACAACCAGGTTAGTTTCAGATTCAAAAAACAAAACAACGAAACAAAAAGTTTCAAACAAAAGAACTAAACAAAACAAAAATACGCGAAACTAATTGAACAAAAACCGCACGAAACATGCAACTATCTAACAAACAGACTAATAACATTGTTTTCTTGTTCTTCAGGATGCGCTTGTACAAAGTTTACCGACGGAGAGGACGGGTTTCGTCCGTGGCTTCAGGAAGAATCTGGGCGGTCGCTGGCGACGACTGGTCAAGAGGAAACCGGAAACGGAAGTCTACACGATACCGGCGGAACTGAAACCGCAGCTCAAGCAGATTTACGTTTACTAAACTAAACTAAACAAAAGTTCGATTCCGTTTTTCGTTTGAAATGAAAATCAATCGATTGATTTTCTCCCAAAAAAAAAACAAAAAATTTGAAAAAAAGTAATATCATCTCTGTACATATTAACACACCGCTGATATATATATATAGACATAGATAGATAGACGAAAACCAAGAAAAACGCGCGAGAGAAAAAAAAAGAAGAAGCAAACAAACAAACCTTCCTTAATGAGACTGATTAACACAATGAGAGAAAAACAAAAGAAAAAGAAAAACGAGAGAATTTCAATCACCGCAGCAGCAGACGCACTTTCGTAATAATCTTTAGTCAAGAAGACAGAGTAATTGATGAGTTAAAGGTTAGAACACACGCGTACTGAAGATATTAGTATTAAGTAGGCTGTGCGTAGAATTCAAGTTTTGTTTCTCCCCCGACAAACAAAAAAAAAACAAATTCAACGACAGCTTTGTACAATTTAGCGAAACTAGGTGATTTTATTGTTATTATTAATTATTAGTTGATTCGATTAGTACCGTATTTTTACATTTGAAGCAAACTTTTATCATTTACCTCGTCCCCCCCCCCTCAAGTTTTCAACAAAAATTATCATTACGATTAACTTAAAGTCAACTTTTCTTTGTTTTACCGAGAAAACAACGCTTCGTTAGATTTGTAGGGCCCGAGAATTATTATTATTATTACTGCTAATATCGTAAATTATTTCATTATTTTTTTCTTCTTCTCTCTCTTCATAGGAAAAGACGACTCATATTGAGTCTACTATATATACAATACACACACACATGAAATACTAATTGATGTAGTAAAGAGTTTAAATGAAAACAGAAAACGAATATTTACATGTAAGATGATCATTTTTTTTCTTCTTTGTTATTGCAAATCCGTAGGTTTCATGAATTTCGTCGTGATTGTGACAAACAATTGAATGTAAAACAACGCAAATTATGATGCACAGTTTTGTTTTTTTCGACCGATTTTTGTTTCGTTAATAACTTCCATGGCAATCTTCGGTTCCGATTCGCACACCTCTTTATTCTGTGTCTGCAGTATTACGTTAACCATTATACAACAAAAAGAAATACTCAATTTACACTTATTTATTGGCGGATCGATGAAAATGAGCGATTCAAGACGTATCCGAATCGTCAGAATAAGCAAAAAAACAAACAATTGATTGAACCAATCACGAAAACACATGAAGTCTGTAAATATTATATAAATATATATGAATAAATGAATTGTGTAAAGAATATAAAAACAGAAAGAAAAATTTAATAATAATAAAATATAAATGATGTGATTATATTACTGTGCTTTCTTTTCTTTTTTTTGGTGTGTCTTTCCCTTTAAATTTTGTTTCAAACAAAGAGTAACGTTGCCATGGTGAATTAAACGGTAAGTGCGTACGAAATTGTCCATTTATATAGCTTAAAACCATGGAAACGTAAAACTTAACAGATGAAGTTTAATTATAACGTTTCCATGGTGAATTAAGCAAAAATTGGTTAATGAAGCAAACAACAGATGAGTGAATGTATGAAAACGCGAAAGACAAAGGATTATTGTTTCGATTATTTCGGTTGTAGAAGAGAGAAGAGAACGGATTTGGACGACGTTGCCAACGTTTTAAAATAGATGCTCTTGAGGGTGGAGGAGACGAATTTGATGGTGAGAAACAAGTTGCCTTTGATATTTTGTTTGTTTCTCTAAACAAAAGAATTGCAAGAAGAGAGAGAGAGAGAAAAGCAGGTGAGTTATTTTTGTGAAATAATTAAGATTTCTAAATTGGTAACTTAATGTTAAGATAATCACTAAATAATTGTAAAAACTAGCTGAGAATTTTAGAAAAACCATTACCTTCACACAAACAGGTAAGAAATGTTGAAATCAATGAGTTGAATCTGCTTGATTTCATCAGTTTTCAGGACTCGCTTCGCTCGCCCATCAAAAATTATGCGATTTTCTTCGTGTATTTTGATGGGCGAGCGAAGCGAGTCCTGAAAGACGACTGTAATTCTCAAAACTATCTAAGAGTTATTTAAAATGTATGAAATCTTTAACAATACGAATCAGTTAAGTAATGTAAACTTTAGTGAGTTAAATCTACTTGATTTCAGTAGTTTTCAGGACTCGCTTCGCTCGCCCATCAAAAATGTCGTGAGTTTCTTCAAGTACTTTGATGGGCGAGCGAAGCGAGTCCTGAAAACTATTGAAATCAAGTAGATTTAACTAACTTATGTGTACATATTTTAACTGATTCGTAATGTTAAAGATTGAATACATTTTAAATCACTTCTAGATGGTTTCGAGAATTACAATCGTCTTTCAGGACTAGCTTCGCTCGCCCATCAAAAACCTCTTGAAAATTTCATACATTCCTGAAAGTCAATTATAGTTTTCATAACTAGAGCTACCTTTACAAATCAGTTAAGTATTGTAAACTCAAGTTAGTAAAAGCAACCTGATTTCATCAGTTTTCAGGACTCGCTTCGCTCGCCCATCAAAAATATCCCATGAAAACCTAACAAATCATTGATGGGCGAGCTGAAGGCGAGTCCTGAACATCAGCAAGTATCTTATCTACTTAACAAGAACGTACAATTGCAAGGAAATTAAATCAGAGTTGCAAACTTTGTTCATATTCCCTAACTCGAGCAAACAACAATCGATTTGCGCGCAACTTTGGACCCGCACACATTCGCTCATTTACAAAGTTCAATTCGAACGGGTAATTGCAATCACTTTCGCTCCACCCGAAACGAAAAGTAAACTGTTGCGTAATATTTACACGCAATATTATCAACGAAATTGTCACGCAGGTTGCATAATGCGCATTCCTCTTTCTGTTGTTACACACACACGCGCTCATTGTTTGTTTCCTTGGTGATCGATGTTGTTGTTGTTGTTTACCGTTAATGATGCGCTTCTGTTATTATTGGTCAATAATGAGCAACAACGAACTATTTACATCTTTGAGACTGTTATCATTTCTTCAAAATAAACCGATAGCTCGGACGGGGTGGGGTCGCTACTCCCCAAAGACGACGGCCGTCCTCCTGCCCCCTTAACAACATAGTTACCAAAACAATAGATCATCAATTAATTACCATAATTAACCAAAACCAATGAATTACCATGGTTACCAATAACAACGAATTTTCAACGCCCGCCCGATATTAAAACATCCATGCAAAAAAAAGAAAGAACAGAACTGTTTAAAATTTACAATCGATCCATATATTCATTGCATATTTTATGCGCGATAAAATGGTGTATTTCGAGCGCGGCCTTCGACCGTTTGTTTGCCGTAAACTCTGCGTTATTTTGCAGGTAGTTTCACCGTGTAGTGACCAATATTTTTAGAGAGCCGCTACATATTTGTATGAGAATATTCGGATCGAAAATCGCGCAAGTGGATTACGCAATTTATAAAGAAAATGTAGCGAAGTATTACGAACACGAAGACCTTGGCCTTAACCCGTATAAAGTGTGCGATCGGAAATCCCTTAATGATGAAAATGCATTTCCGTGCGGCCACCGCCCGCTTGTTTTCATCTCTCGCATTTTCCGAGCGTCGCTTGTTTTTCGTTACTTATTTCCCAGCATTGTTTTTCTCGTCAATTATGTAATTTCTAAATGTGTGTAAACAAATACCTTGAACAAGCTTCTTCTCTGCTCCTCGCTCAATTCATTCTCATGCGATTTTCACAACACCTGTAAAAGAGAAGAGGTGAGGATTAGATTGGGAGATGAAATTGCGACCAGGTTTTCCATTTACATCTGTGTATATAAAAGATTTTCTCCTACTTTCGGAGAGCAAAGTATCATTACATTTTTTCTCCCTAACGATATTATCATGGTTTTTAGTTTAGCAGCTTTCAGCGAAGTTAAAAATTACAATTCCGCATCGTTTGCTGAAGAGCAAAACATTTTCGTCTCAATATCTTCATTATCATATTATTATATATAAATATTTATAGACTAGAAAAATTATATTCCCCCGACTCGTGAGGACAATGAACATCAACATCAACGAAACTTGTTTGAATATATATATAAATATAGTTGTGAAGCTTGTTTTCCTGTGTGTGTGTGAATTGAACCGTATTTTGTGCACGACCGTCAAACGAAATGTTCATTGCTTTAAGAGCGTTGAAATATAGAAATTTGAGTTGTTCAAAAGGGGTAAAAGTAAATATATAAAATAGAAAATAATAGTTAACAGCACGAGGATTTCGCAGCCTCCGCCTCGACGAGATTGAAGTCCATGCCGTTGGGCCTCGCGAATCCCGTCTTGATTCCGTCCCAGCCGTCCTCCACTTTGTACTCCCCCGTCTGTATCCGGTTGTACACTTCCTGCGTCACCGACTTGAAGGCCTCCTCCACGTTCAGGCCGGTCTTCGCCGAAGTCTCCACGTGGAACAGGCTGTTCTGGTCGGCGAAGTCCTTCGCTTCCTCCTTGGACACCTCCCTCTGACCCCCGTTGCTGACCTTATCCACTTTACAGCCAACCAGTGCGAAGACAGGTCGATGCGGTTCTATGTGCCTCTTGGCCTCCGACATCCACTGCGGGATGTGCTCGAAGCTGTCCCTCTTGCAGATGTCGTACACGAGCAGAGCACCGACCGAGTTCCTGTAGTACGATTTCGTGATGGAGCGGAACCTCTCCTGACCGGCCGTGTCCCACAGCTGCAGCTTGATCCTGGTGCCATCCTTGACTTCGATCAGCCTCGCAAAGAAGTCAACACCGACAGTTGGGTCCGATATCTTAACAATCAACACGCAATCAGTAAACTGCTAAACTGCTTGGGTCTTGTACAACATACCTCTGCGAACTTGCCATCCGTGAAGTACTTGAGCAGGGAGCTCTTGCCCACTGTGCTGTCTCCGATCAGTATTAGCCTGAATTGGTAATCGAATATTGGCTCGACCATCTTCGACCTTAACACATCGCTAATCGTCAGGAAACGCAATTTCTTCCTACACAACAACACCGTCTATTTTCGTGTTGCTCTTCTGCTCAGCTGACACAAACAAGTTGCACCATAACCACCCGACAACCAATCGCACCAACACAAAAAATACTAATTTCACCGACGATTAAAACGAACGATTTTAACTTAAATCCACAATGAAACCAATAAAACAACACGCGAATCGCTAAAAACAATTGAATCCAATAAACGCAAACAATTGAATCGATTCCAAACCGATCGGATTTTACGAAAAATCAATTTTCCGAAAATCGTAAACCGGGTTGCCTACATCAATTTGTTTAAATTTAAATTTTTTCCTTAGTTTACTTAACACTAACTCCAATCAATAGATTAATTGTTCAATTATTAAATCATACATCAAATATTTCTATTGGAATGCGGCTAATTTAGGTTATCAGAACGTTATCTCGAATACTATGTAGTCTTCTAGTTATCGCGCTAACAAAGTGTTCTAGTAAGTGGTCATGTAATGATGATGATAAAAAATTGCTGTTTCTACATACACTTTTAACCTACAAATTACTTTTCATATTAGATCATCCTGTGATGTCGAAGGCGATGGACAGTGTTCTTGCGAAGGGCAAGTTCAGGGGGTCGATGCTTGGCTCCCTGCTCGGGGACTGCATGGGTGCCCCCTACGAAGGGGAGGAATTCTCCCACGGGTTGAAGACGATGGTCAGGAAGTATTTTGAGAAACTGGATGGACCTTACTTTGCCGGTGAGTTCAACTCTACACTCAAAATTATGAATGCGATTAAAGGAAAATGACAATTGTATTCTGAATGCAATTGCAATTTCGGACCTTGAAGTGTACCTTCCGTTAAAAATAGATTGTTTTTTTTGGCATGCAATTTGCATGTTTGATTTTGTAAAAATATTTACTTGTCAAGTGGCATGTAGCGTGCTAATTATAATAACCCATTCATTGATCATCCTTTAATCAAAAAAATTGTTGCAGCTCCGTTCAAGTCTTACACGGACGACACGGCGATGACCAAATCCGTCGCCAAGTGCTTAATCGAGAAGCCGCCGCTGGACGTCAAGTACTTGGCCAAGCTCTTCGTGCAGGAGTACTTCCTGGAGCCGCGCAGAGGTTACGGGCCCGGCGTCGTCGAGGTGTTCAAGAAGCTGCGCAAGAACAAGTTCGAGGACCTGCAGAAACCCGCCGCGGAGCAGTTCAACGGAAGCGGCAGCTATGGGAACGGTGGCGCGATGAGGGTGGCCCCGATCGGCCTCTTCTTCAACGCCAACTACGACGGAATGCTCGACGCTGCGGAACGATGCACGAGGATCACGCACACGAATTCGCTGGGCGTGAACGGGGCTCTGCTGCAGTGCATCGCCGTCCACCAGAGCTTCCAGATGGACCCGAAGGAGAAGCTGGACGTGACGAAGTTTGCCGACGAGCTCATCCGGAAGATGGAAATCATCGAGCAAGATCAATCCGGGTACGAACATAACTGTTAAAGATGAAGAATTTCGTAACTTTTTCCTTCAAGTATTGTGGATCCGAACGAGCCCACGCCACCCTACAAAGAGCAACTGTTGAAAGTCAAGGAGTTGTTGAGTTGCGACGACCCGAACGATCCGATCGTCGAAGAGGAGGTGATCGGTTCCTTAGGGAATTCCATCGAAGCCCTGAATTCCGTCCCGACGGCGATTTACTGTTTCCTGAGGGCGCATTCCGAAATACCCGGAATCGAAGTCGGTTCTCTTTTCGCTAATTAACTAATCAGCTTTTTAACGATTTACACATTGATTGCAGACGGATAACGTGTTCAGACGTTCCATCCAGTTTGCGGTGAATTTGGCTGGGGATTGCGACACCATCGCCTCGATGACGGGCGCCATCAGCGGAGCGTACTTCGGGGATGCGTGCATCAGTGGAAACATGAAGAAACACTGCGAATACCACGAGGAAATCGTGCAGTTGGCCGACCAATTGTACGAGGCCTCCTTGATCAAATGAGATTTGTAAATTTGTAGAAGGAAACAA
>JAFMTC010001971.1:25160-56399 GCA_018845635.1 Nicrophorus orbicollis | reverse complement strand
CCCCCCCCCCCTAACCCTAAGTCTTCTTAAATCCTAAATGTATTTTTAAATAAAGTTATGTTACATAAACGGAGATTTAGTTTGAATGGTCTATGAGATTTGCTTGGAATTCAGTCGTTTTCAGGACTCGCTTCGCTCGCCCATCAAGTTCATTTCACATTCTATTATACTTTACTGAAAGTAAAAGTATAAGATTCATTGATAGGCAAGCAATTAAAGTTGGCGATTAGTAACGTTGAAAACTTGGGTTAACTTTCATCAGAAGTAAGTTATGTTTTCAAAGATCTATTATGCTAAGTTCCATGTAGTTTGTATTGTGGACTTGATGGGCGAGCGAAGCGAGTCCTGAACAACAACTGTTTTCTATACATCTTAAGCAAATTTTGAAATGAAGTTGTCTTTCAGGACTCGCTTCGCTCGCCCATCAAGTTCATTTCATATTCAATTATACTTTACTGAAAGTAACAGTATAAGATTCATTGATAGGCGAGTCTTAAAAAGCAATTAAAGTTGGCGAACTATGATTATAACATTGATTAGTAACGTTGAAGAGACTGAAAACTTGAGTTAACTTTCATCAGAAGTAAGTTATGTTTTCAAAGATCTATTATGCTAAGTTCCATGTAGTTTGTATAGTGGACTTTGATGGGCGAGCGAAGCGAGTCCTGAACAACAACTGTTTTCTATACATCTTAAGCAAATTTTGAAATTAAGTTGTCTTTCAGGACTCGCTTCGCTCGCCCATCAAGTCCACTTAATAATCAAGAAATTATACATTACTCTAATAAGTAATCTTATGAAATGATTAGGTTTCATGATGAGCGAGCGAAACGAGTCCTGAACGTGACTGTAACCACGAAAACTCGCCTCAAATCTGATTGGAACGAACGTCTTTCAGGACTCGCTTCGCTCGCCCATCAATACAACTGTAAATATTCTTCTACATTACAAACAATAAACGAATTCAGTAATTGTAGTCAACTTTATGATGAAAGACAACCACCATTCAACTCGGCAAGTAACGCGTAACATGGATTAAGGAAACGTTCGTGTAAATGGCAATCACTTCATTCACATCATTGCTTTTCAATCGAATTCCTTGTTTTCCGCATCCACATTTATTTTTAATAAAACGATAATCGTATAATACAAAGTTTAATAAATAAATATAAAATATATCAATTAACTATGACGATGTCCTCCTGCAAGATAACAACAACAACACCGAGAATCTCCGATATCTTCAATAGCATTCTAAAAATAAACCTCCTTCTTGCTGATATCCCTCGTACACTTTGCTGTTATTCTTAAGGCGTTTTCGGACATCATATTTCCGCAGCCAAAGTAACAATTACTTTGACCGTCGCACAAAAAAAACAATATTTCCTACGCATATACACAGAGAGAAAAAAAAGAAGAGAAGAGGATAGGGTAATGGATTCTTTTGGATATTTACAAGTTTGCTGGATATTTATAGGTCTGTGGTAAAGCAGATGCATACGCGGTGTTGTACATCTGTGCCCTGATGAATGCCTCAAGGTTCTCCGGTTTCGGATAAACGGTGGCAAGACCTACAATAAATTATCAGAAATTAGCATTTGGATAGACTGCAGTAAATGAATGAAATATTTACCAGTTTTGTAGGCGTTTTCAGCTACGTTCACGGCAATTTTCACGGAACATTCTTGGATGTGTTGTAGAGGTGGGTACAATCTACCAATCTCCAGATCACTTTCGCAAACGATATTTGCAAGAGCCTAAAATCAATTGAAAACTGTTGTAATTTCAAGACTCTCAAGTTACTCTGTTGGATTGAGAGATGAAAGAGTGTATAAATAATGTACCTGGGCGGCGCTGAGGAAAATCTCCTCTGGGATTGTGGTAACTCCGGCGCAGATGACGCCGAGCGCGATTCCGGGGAAGATGTAAGAGTTGTTTCCCTGACCCGGATGGAATGTTTGACCGTTGTAGGTGACCGGATCGAAGGGAGAACCGCTGGCGAAGACGCATTTACCCTATGAAATCGACACTTGTTAATGCAAGCAGACTGCTTAATTTCGTATAGTATTTACGTCCGTGTTGATGTAAGCCTGCTCAGCAGTGCATTCGGCCTTGCTCGTCGGATTGCTGAGGGCGAAGATGATGGGTTTGTCGTTGTTCTTGCCCATCTCCTGCAAGATCTCGGTGGTGAAGGCACCGCCGATAGCCGCGGCCCCGATGATGATGGACGGCTTCACGGTCTTCACGACTTCGGTGAGCGTCTTGATGGGTGCGCGATTTTGGGCGTAGTGCAACTTGTGCTCGGTGATGCCACCCTCTGGCCTGTCCTTGACGATCAGACCCTTCGAGTCGACCATCCAGATCTTGCTCTTCGCGTCGGCTTCGCTGGTTCCCTCCATCTTCATGGCCATGACGCAGAGGCCTGCGATTCCAAGAGCAGCTTCACCGGCCCCTTGGAACACGATCACGTTATCGGAGAGGCGCTTCTTGGTGATCTTCAGTGAGGCCAAGAGGCCGGCCACGGCGACGCAAGCCGTTCCTTGGATATCGTCGTTGAAGGTGCAGTAACCGTCGCGGTACTTATCCAAAAGCCTGAACGCGTTCGCGTTTCCAAAATCTTCGAACTGGATCAGAGTGTTCTGGCCGAATCGCTGCACGGCGGCCTTCATGAACTCCTCGATGAACTCGTCGTACTCCTCGCCGCGGACCCTGTTCTGCTTCAATCCAATATAAAGAGGGTCGTCGAGCAGAGATTGGGTATTGGTGCCCACGTCCAGGGTGATCGGGAGGCACTGGTGAGGTTTGATACCGGCCAAAGCGGTGTACAAAGCCAACTTTCCAACGGGAATTCCCATACCGTACGCTCCCAGATCTCCCAATCCCAGGATCCTCTCACCGTCGGTCACGACGATGGCACGCACGTCGCTCTCCGGCCAATTCTTCATGATATCGTAAACGTGTCCTTTATCGTGAATGGTAATGAACAGACCCCTGGGTCTCCTGTAGACCAGTCCAAACTTCTGACAAGCCAACCCCACGACCGGCGTGTACACGAGTGGCATCATCTTATCGACGTTCTCGGAGATCAACCTGAAGAACAGCTTCTCGTTACGATCCTGCAATCAACCGACAATTGTAATCTTCCGCAACATTCGTGAAACTCTAACGAAACCCACCAGAAGCTCCATGAGGAAGAGGTACTTGTTCAAATCGTCGTCGAGACGTTCCATGCACATCCTGCAGTGCTCCAACTGCTGCTCCATGGTCTTAACCCTGGGAGGAAGGAATCCTTGGATACCCAAAGTTTGCCTTTCCTCCATGGTAAAAGCCATACCCTAATTATAAAAAAAAAAACAACAACAATCAATAAAAATACTTTAAAAACTTAATTAACTAATTATATAAACCATTCCTATAGCATCAATATCTTGAAAATATTATTTTCATATATATATATTATAAACAATCTTAAAAAAAACATGTTACATAAGGATAACGTTATACAACACATATTTCTCACCCATAAATTTGGTTGCCTAACACCATTACGCAACAATTGCGTTACATTTAACTATTTTCCACCTCAAAACAAACATTTGGATAGAAATACGTAACAAATAGAAAATCTTACTTCCGTTTCGAGCTGCGCTGCATTTCCACGCACGTTGCACAACGCGATTGAAATCGATAATTTTTAAACTCGAGAGGAAACGTCAAAGTTTTCGCATTTTCTTTCACGTAAACAAAAACCAACCGGAAAAAATCAACAAACACGCGGCTCTCTCTGTTTTGATTCTCACGAAAACGCAACAATTGCAAACAAAAGTCTATTTTCAGCACGACCTACTCTCATTTTTAAGCGAAAATACTCTTATTTTCGCTTAAAATCAAAGACAATTGAACACAATGCTAGTAAATATTCAATTTAAAAAGAAAATTGTTACAATTCAATTAAAATTAGCGAGGAAAATAACAAAATTCAATCAATTTTACTTAATTACTTAAACATTTGAAAACTGAAATCACTAAATTCATTTTTTTGAGCTAAATACTATTTCACATTTGATACGTAAGAATTGAAAGTGAAGTTCTTTCCGATTAATTAACCTTCCTGAAGGTCTCGACACGCTAATTAAGCTTTGTAAGTAAAAATGAGTCAATGATATACACTTTTACTTTCTTACCAAAAAAAAATATGTGAATAAACTTAAAAAGAAACACGAATTTGAAAATGATCGAAGTTGGCCGACCGAAACATTTGCATAATTGGTAATTAGGAATCGCGCAAGACCTGAGTTACGGAAACAAAACATAAACACGGTGTCGAAACAAAACGCTGTAGATTAAACAAAAACAATAAACAAAACAAATGCTATCAGTGCAGCAGTTGATGAAAGTGAATTATTATTAGTCACCGTGATAATCGTGAAACGTGTGAAAGGAGAACACGCTGAGAATAATCTTGGTGCACGTCCAAGTGCGTCCAAGGAAGGAAGGAAAGAAGGCTAAGGTCAAAGTCTCTTGATTTGATCCCAAAATCGAATCGTTGAGCGATTCGTTATTGTTTAGTCTGAAGCAGACTGAAGAGGATGGTAAACAGATGACGGATTTTCAGAAGAGAGGAATTTTACAGGTTTTCGAATTGCTGAATTGTTATGCTGATGTAATTATAATACGAGTGAGTATGGAAAATCCCCGGAGCGCTTTTCGTGAAACGAAGGCGCGTCCGGCAATTTCTCGATAAGATCGTTAGGAATTTGACTAATCGACGACTGCTTCTGGTGGAGTTGGAACACGTAACTCTCTTTTACGCCCATTATTTTGTTCGGAATGGTGTTGCAATTTCGGAAGAAGGAAAGTGTCGACTGCGAAGAGATTTCGGTTGCAAAATCGAGAACACCTTGTCCCGCATTAGTCATAGGAAATAAACGAATGACGCAAATTGTTTCATTGGTGTAAGAGAGAGAGAAAGAGAAGTGGTTTTGCAAAAAGAAAGCTACAGAAATAATGAATGAGAAAGAGAGAGTAAGAGAATTTCGACTTCTTGCACACGTCACGTCCCTTCTCCAAAATTGCCCGCTTCCCGGTCATTATTCATCATTATTATATCACCATAGCAACGTGTTCACATTCACACAGCTGAAACAATTGCAATTGAAAATAATCGCTTGTTCAATTATTTGTTTTCATCGCTTTGGAAACAAACTTATCTAATTGACTTTAAAACAAAAATGATCGATTATTTCCCATTTGTTTTAAACATACTTTAGTAACGCACTACTACAAGTAGCTATTAGTTACTGTCGTAAAGATTAGGAAAAATTCCAATTGGTTTATGAAATTAACTTGATGGGCGAGCGAAGCGAGTCCTGAAAAGTGGAGCAATCAGTCGATACAGTCTACAAATTCTTGAAAAAATGTCGTTTTCAGGACTCGCTTCGCTCGCCCATCAAGTTCCAAACAGTGATGTATAACTTCATCACTATATTTATTAAAACTTTTTGGGAAATTTGATGGGCGAACGAAGAGAGTCCTGAAAGGCAAATGCGATCTTAAAGACTCGTTATGAAACTGTGAAATTTTGACCTTTTCACGTTTTTGTAACGAGTCTTCAATCATTCGCTTCGTTCACCCATCAAATTCACTTCACATTCCAATTACAAGTTTCAACTAAATATCTTCGACAATTCGACTTAATGTTGATGGGCGAGCTGAAGGCCAGTCCTGAAAAGCGATTGTATTTCATTTATTTTTAGCTAGTTTTGAAATGGCAGTTGCTTTCAGGACTTGCACATTAAGGATTGGTTGTTTCTTTTCTCAAAGATTTTTCGTAATTAGTTCCAATTGGAATGTAGAGTGAACTTGATGGGCGAGCGAAGCGAGTCCTGAAAGACAAATGTATCCCAAACATTTGATAGAACGACTGAGAAAGAATCCGTTTTCAGGACTCGCTTCGCTCGCCCATCAAGTTACATGCAAATTTACAATGAAACTCTTTAAGGAAAGTCTTTGAAGTACATTGTAATCATTGATGGGCGAGCGAAGCGAGTCCTGAAACCAGCTGAAATTGGCTTAGAACAAACGAGAAACAATCCATTACCAGCAAGTTCATATAACAAAACGAATTGCAATTTTTACTTAACATTGATTACAATACAATACAATGTTGTTTATAAAAAAAACATGAAAAATGACGATTCGCATCATCATTATAAAACCGAACACGACGTTAATTGCTCAGCTAATCACTCGAAAACAATAGTTATACAATTATTCCCTCTTCTTTGCATCGCCTACTTTTTGTTGTTTCGTCGTCAGCGCGAAACCACAAACAAAAAACAGAAGAACGCGCAACAAGTGAGAACGAAATGTAGACTTTGATTCGAATGAAAGTAGCGTGCGTTGAATTGGACGATTACGAGAGAGAGAGAGAGAGAGAAAGAGACACAGCACAGTCCAATTAGTTAACTAACACTCTCTCTTCACTCAATTAAAGAAAAAGCAACAATAAAAAGTAACAATAATAGAAATGCAACGCCTTTGTGATTCAACTAACACTCAAATACAAACAAAAAAACCGGTTAAATTCGACACGGAAACGTATCGAATTTAATAAAGACTAACTAACTAACAACAAAACAAAAAAAACAGACATCACAATATTCCGAATAAATTAGTTAACGCGAAATGAGGACACGAGTGAAAGACCGAATCAAATTTCTAAAATTTTCCAAATTGAAATTGTTTCGTAAAAGAGACAAGAGATTGCACTTTGCATCAAGATTTAACCGGTACTTGAAAGTTTACAATTTGTTAAGATGTTCGTAATTACAAGTATAAGTAAACACACACATTTCATGTGTTATAAACAACTCCAGACTCAAACAGAATCCGAAATAGCGCCGATAATAAACGGTGGATTGGACTTTAACACTGCAAAAATCTACTGCTTGTTTTGTTGCTTCACTATATTTAGGTTTGCCTCGCAGATCTACGAAATTAAGTACTGCTTATTTCACAGCTTAACTAAAATTAAGCAACTAGTGTTGAGGAAAACAATTGAATTTCGCGTTTCAGTTCACTTTTATGGACCAATTGAGTTGATAAACGTGAACTCATTTTGCAGTTCAAATGAAACTAGTTAACATTGAAAAATAATTGATTGACGAAACATGAACCTTTGGATTTCCTTTGTTTGAACAAAAAAAAAAGGAAAATCATTACGCGTTACATCACCATATAATCAATTACGTTGCTATGGTGATGGAAAAAAAAAGAAAGAGTCACATCCGTAAACAATTGCGAGGCGCGTTCCAAACAAAGTGCGGCGAACGAACGGAAATCCACTTGTTTTGGATAACCCCAGCAGTGGAAATGACTTGCGTCTTGCAAAGAGTTAAGGTCGAATTGTTGGAAGGAAAAACTGTTGCGGTGAGTGAACAATCCAAGGTTTTTGAATTGCGAGAGAGGGAGCGCTCGAGGGGCGTCGCGACGCTCCTCGGTGCATCGGTATCGATTTGCCGGACGTCGGCGCTGTGACGTCGCGACGCAAACAAAACACTTCAAAGGTTGTTCCGTGCCAAAAATAAACCGACACTCGATTGTTGTAACAAATGAAGGAGATTCGCATCCCCTGACGGTGACAGGGTTTGTTCTTACCTTGTTGAGTCCAGGATCGCGCAGCCTGTCGACGCCGCTCGTCGTCGACGTGCACCCCTTGTCCCCGTTGGCCCACTGACCGAGTCTGTCCCTGTGCATCTCTGAGGACATGTTGCTGCTCCCTGCCTTGCTGTTGCCGTCTGCCGTGTCGTAGAAGCTCACGCTGTTCTCCTCCTCCTCGTCTTTCGGATGGATTCTGCCGCTGCCGCTGGTGCTCGTCGCCTGGCTACTTCCTCGTTGCTTGGAAACGACGGAATGATAGCCGCTGCTGCGGGGATTTGTAGTTTTATTAGAGAGTTTGGCGCGCGCATGCGGAAAGGACGACGGACGTCGCGTGATGTCCTCGCCAGGCCACGGCGACGACGACGGCGACACGCGACACCACTTCCGAGGAGGAAGGACAATTCGATCTTTTGGGAATTGGAACGTATTGCTAAGCTAAAAGTTTCAATCCTTATTGAAAATGAACTTGATGGGCGAGCTGAAGGCGAGTCCTGAAAACAATTGAATTCCATTGGTTCTAAACTAATTCAACTGGTTTCAGGACTCGCTTCGCTCGCCCATCAAGTTCACTATACATTCCATTTCAAACTTATTGCAAAAAATCTCTGCGAACAGTTACCAATCATTGATGGGCGAGCTGAAGGCGAGTCCTGAAAACAAGTACATCCCCAAAACTAGCTAAAAACAAAAGAATTACAATCGTTTTCATGACTCGCTTCGCTCGCCCATCAATGATTACAATGTACTTCAAATACTTTCCTTACAAAGTTTCAATGTAAATTTGGATTTAACTTGATGGGCGAGCGAAGCGAGTCCTGAAAACGGATTATTTCACTATCCTTCTATCAAATGTTTGGGATACATCTGTTTTTCAGGACTCGCTTCGCTCGCCCATCAAGTTCTTTTTACAATCAATTTGAAACTTTTTACAACAAATCTCTGTGAACAGTTATCAATTATTGATGGGCGAGCTGAAAGAGAGTCCTGAAAGTACATCCCCAAAACTAGCTAAAAACAAAAGAATTACTCGTTTTCAGGACTCGCTTCGCTCGCCCATCAAGTTAATTTTCACTTCCAATTGGAACTTTGCACTAAATGTCATCTACAATACAACTAATTATTGATGAACAAACTAAATCCTAATCCTAAAAATCGATTAAACTACCAAAAAAAATCAAGATTTTCTTTACATTTTGCTCGTTATTTCATTTCCTTTAACGAAACCAATGTATCAGATTTGGAGCAATCAAGTTAATATCTTATCAAAGTCCTACTTCAAAAAAAATAATAAATAAGTAGTAACAATCGTAATTAGAAACTGTTCAATTTCCGGTCCAATTGAAAATTTGAGAACAAAATATAGTTACATAAATTTCAAAAAACGAACAAAAACTTCAAATTCAATGAATAATACTAACACTAATTAGAGAGAGAAAGTTTCAAAGCAGAAAGACGTATAGTCTATAGCCATTTGCAGTAATAGTAATTCAGTTTATACTTCTCTTGTAGTTGTAATAAGTGTTATTATTATTATTATTAGTAATTACAAAGAGAAAAACAATGAAAATAACAAACGAACTCATGGATGGACGTATTAATATTTCGTGACTGTTCAAATAACAAATGAAAACTTCTCCATCTGTTTTCCTCCACGCAAGTTACGTTTGTTTTTCAACGTTGACTTAACACAAAATTAGAATAATTAAGTAAACTTAATAATAACAATTAGAACACTTAGGTATAGAAAAAGATAACGAATTTTGCATAAACAGAGAAAACATTTCAACGAAAAGTTTAACAGATTAAGCAACATTCGATTATTAGTTAACAGTAAGTTTGTTTGGTATTTTTTCAACTATATACACAATGATTGGACAGAAAAAAGTAATTACGATGAGTGCTAAAGACGATAAGTCAAAATAATTTGTTGCATTATCCAAGAGATAAACGAAAGAAGTTTCGGTTGATAGTGAAGAGATTGTTTGTAAGAGAAACTTGTGCAATTATTTAGGTGAATAAAGTGAAAAAAGTGATGTATAAATATAGTGTTCAGCTGATGCGTTTTTGACCTAGCGCACAAATGCGAGGCGTTTCTCACCTAATCTGATCGAGGTCACAATCATAATCAGACTATTTACGAAACTACATGAGATAACACGACTGAAATCAATATGTTTACTGCAAATACTCTCGATCGCTTGTCGTTATGGCAACAATAACAACAATTAGCACGAATGCATTCGCGATTTTTACACCCTTTTCACCATCAAACCTTTACAATTCTATTTCTACAAAACTTTATCTAGTATAATATCTGAGTGTACTCAAACAAAATCTGATTAGATTCCGATGTGCGTGCATCACAATACACTTCTACTACATCCTGCACGATGATTACACTATAATTACAGACAAATTGAATTGAAGCCGAAATACACTCAATCATTCAAAGGAGAGACGAAAAAAGCCTAAAATATTCCGACACGAAACTCTGTGACGTCCGCAAATCAATATGAATTTATTCCTTTGTACATGAAAGTACAAAGGAATAAAGGACGTGCAAGGCGAGGAAAATAACAATTTCAACATTAATAATTCAGTGTTTCCCTACATCGTTTAGGAACGCCATCTATTGTCACCTTTTTTCGATTTACTTCAGAGATCAAATCACATCACAACTTGTTTGAAACTATGGAAACGCAATTTGTTTGAGACTGTTTTGAAACGCTATTGCTTTCAGGACTCGCTTCGCTCGCCCATCAAGTTCCTTTCACATTCCAATTGAAATTTTCCTTCAATGACAAAAGTCAATAATGATGGGCGAGTCCTGAAAAACGAATGCAAAAAAGCGCCATCTATTATTAACTTTGAAACTGTTTTCAAACGCAATTGCTTCGCAACTTGTTTGTACCTATGGAAACGCAATTTGTTTGAGACTGTTTTGAAACGCAGTTGCTTTTCAGGGCTCGCTTCGCTCGCCCATCAAGTTCCTTTCACATTCCAATTGACATTTTTCCTTCAATGACATAAGTCAATAATGATGGGCTAGCTGAAGGCGAGTCCTGAAAAACGATTGTCAAATAACGCCATCTATTATTACGTTTTGCGTTAATTAAGTAGATGAATAATTGACAGTTACTTGAAAATTTGCTTGAAAGTTATTGAAACGCAATTGTTTTTCAGTTCATCAAGTTCCTATCAGATTCCAATTGAAATTTTCCATTGGATTACCTTTAATAACATAAGTTATTATCGATGGGCGAGTCCTAAAAAACGACTGTCAAATCGCGCCATCTATTATGCATTTTTGCTTAACTTAAACATATCAAACATGACAGTTAATTAATTTATAGGTTAACATACTGATGACATTTAGGGCAGAATGTCAACTGTTGAAAATGAAAAAAACAAAACAAAACTAGTTGCTGCATGCGTAAAGGGGACGGACATTCTCGTGATTGCAAATATGATGCAATTATCGAATCCTTTCACTTTATCTCGATGATGCGTGTTAGTTATCGTGTTAATTGTTTAATAAATTAGCACGAAAATAAAGTAAAGGTGCAGTGATTTCAGGGTGGGAAACCCCAAGGAATCGAACCTTTTGTTTCGCCGTTGCAGAAACCTCCTTTCTTCCATCCTGACCTTTGCCGGCCCCTCGAACCGTTCACGACTAACGTTATTTATTGTTAATAAACCGAAAATGGGTCTCGGCCGACCGATCAACAAACGTCGGAGCATTTTTTTTTTCTGTATAGTATTATTACAGTCCACTTCTTGTTTAATTATTTACTTGTTTTCTTTTGTTTTCATTCGTGAATTGGAGCACACTCTAATGGATCGAACGAGGCTACGACGCTCATCTAAACAACGTACCTGCTAAGGTGACCCTTCCGAAACAATCGAATATCGATATTGTTAGTCGTGCAGCACACACGTCGTCTTCAAACGAAACACACACTTTTTTTTGATCTGTCAGCGATGTGACATAACAGTTAGATTGACGTTTCCCAGGCGATTTTCACTATTTATACACCGATTCTGCGCTCGCTATTTTTGACCAGCAAAAAAATAAACTAACGCGAATTTATGCAACCGAAATTGATGGTACTAACACAGTCATCATCAATTTATGCAACCTAATTTGTTTGTTTTGTTAATCATCGCCTAGGTAACAGGATTAGGGTCACGTTTCGGAAACGTGTATGCAACCGGTTATGTGCGTGTGTAATCTTATCACAGTACACAATATCATGGCAATCTACTTTTCATCCAAGGAATTAGTTCAAGTGCTAGACAATAATTAATCGTTACCATGGTGATCTTATTGATAATCAACAATTAATATCGCAATGTATTTACACTAATTAGTCATCAAAATTTATGATTAGTAACATTGGAAAACAGAATTAATTATTGATGCAGAACAGCAGTACTTTACTAATCCCAACTTTTCAGCATATTCTAGGGTCTTTCAGTCAAAAATTGTAATTGCAACAGATCGTTAAACTCACTTTATAATGATGGACGAGCGAAGCAATTGCGTTTTCCATACATTAAATTGTAACAGCCTTGCGAAAAAAACGATAAATAATATTCCGTTCAGTGACTCTGCTTATTTAACATTTAAATTACCACGATTAAAATGAATGAATCACATTTTTTTTTCTTCAACGATTTCAAACGAAGTCGAAATTGATCGAAAAATTTGTTACATTCGATTTCTAAATGACTTTGAAACGCAGTCCTCCAAACTGGAATTGTAATGCGAGCGCCAATTAAACAAACATTCCAAATTACGGTAATTACCACACGCACGAATCGAATTGTCCGCGGGGAAATGTGTTCATAACATGCGTTGCCATGGAGACACGGGTGAAACAATAGGCAATTACGGCTAATTGCTGTTTGAATGTGTTGTAGTTACCATGGTGATTTCGGGATGAGATTTGTTTTTTGCGCGGCAAATTTTCGAATCGCGTTACGCATCTCACCTGTTCTTCCCGAAAATGTCTTTGATGCAAACCCCGGCCGTGTTCCCCATGATTCGAAACGATCTCGTTCTCAATGCAGACTGAGTTGAGTTGACTGAGTTTGCCGTGTGTCGTCGGTAGAGTGGAGATCGTTAACGAAAAGGAGAGAACGTGTACATGTGTTCTTCTTAACGAATTAACGTTTTCGTTCTTCTGTTATAAATTGTAAAATGCAATCAGCGCGAAGCGAAACGTCTTGCAAAACCGAGGTGTTTCGTCGCCCGAAACTCGCACTTTCTAAGACAAAGAACAACAACACAAACACAGTACACATTTACGACCACAACAACAACTCCTTTAATTGACGATAGAAAACTTTCAGCGTTTCGTTGCTTCTTCAAATTTCTACTATCACATTCTTATCAATTCTTTTCTTGTATATTACTTTTTTGTTGGTCGAAAAAACCTTGCAAACTTGGATCGAAGTTTCGTGGAGAATGTTGATCGAACTAACTAGTTAATTAGTGATGTAGTTTTTGTGATTGCAAAAGACAACTGCACTTCAAACTTTACTTAGGATGATAGGAATGTAGTTGTGGTTCAGGACTCGCTTCACTCGCCCATCAAGTTTACTAAACCTATCAAGTAGAACTTAAACTCAAAAATCATTGATAACTTCAGTTACTTAACTTTACTCATTGTCATAAGTGATAAGCAAAAGTCATGAATTTCATGAAGAGTCAGTTAAGTTTTCCAAGACTTTTCAACCTAAGTTTCATGCAGTGTGCTTAGTGAACTTGATGGGCGAGCGAAGCGAGTCCTGAAAGACAGTTGCTCATCAAACTTTACTTAGGATGAATGAAATATAGTTGCCTTTCAGGACTCGCTTCGCTGGCCCATCAAGTACACTAAACGTAACAAGTAGAACTTAAACTCAAAAATCATTATTAACTCAACTTGCTTAACTTTAACCATTAAATTTTTACTGTAAACTTTTAAAGATTAAGCAGTAAACTGAAAACAAAAGACAACTTTCATCAATAGTCAGTTAATTTTTCAAAGACTTGAAATTAAGTTCCATGTAGTGCGCTTAGTGAACTTGATGGGCGAGCGAAGCGAGTCCTGAAAACAACTGTATTTCATTTATCTTGAACAAATTTTGAAATGCAAAGTAACCGAATAATACGTTTTTTCCAATAAATAGAAAATCGATAGTTTCAAGGACATAATAACAGTGTTCAACATGCGACAATATCGCATTACTTTGCAGTAGTTTACTTGCAAATTCTCAATTAGAATAACTAGTTGCTAATGTTAATCACGATATTCGCAAATGCAAACAACTTATGCGTGTTTTTTTCCAATAACAATTTACGAATCACACCATAATATCGATGCAGACACGAAAACTTTTTCAGTTTTCGATACGAGCGTCCTCTCACACATAAAAATAGTATCGTGCGATTCGCTGAAATCGAACGAAAATATACAGATTACTACAATATTATGTAAGAGATGTGCGGAGATGAGATGACTCGACATTGTTCTTATCTCCGTGAAACAAATTAACGAGTAATCGAAATAATCAAAACAAAAATTGTTAATTAACTTTTCCAAATTCGATTTGAAACGGATCCAGTGAATTAAATCGATTAATTAAGTTCACCCAGATTAGAAATTTATTATTTTTTCTCGAAAATTGAAATTTCGAGAGAAATCTCACATGAAAATAAACATAAGTCATAATCGAATACAGAAAATAAATATACAGAGTGATAAGATAATACGTGATTCGGATAGGATCGTCGTTGGTTGTGATTGCGCACTCATTTGTTTCTAATTGAAGAAAAAAAACAGCAATCAACACGACACCTTGATTCGTAAATAAGGAAACATTTGATAATCGAACAACTATTTGACGTTTCCATTAGATTTGTTGCAACTTCATTCATCCAAACTGCACCCACTCGTCTTTTGATAGTTTCTGTTGACCCAGATTTTTAGCGGTCTGCGAATTGCTCCATTACTCGCAACGCAAACAACCGTAAATTATTGGACGCAAACAAGAAGAGAGAAGATCGACTGATCCATTTATAACTTTGACCGAAAACGGATATTTCGCACTTAGCATTAATCGGATCAATGTTATTGAAAGTAATGACTTTCGAAAGTTCGTTGCTTTTTTTTCTCTATCCACTTTTTCAAAACACGATTTTCGTATCGAACGTTATCTTACTACGTATTATTCAATTTGCGATCGAAACGTGTGTTATGTCTGGACGATGATTTGGGACTTTTTTTGTTAAGTTCATAATCTTCGCTGCGAAAATTTCAGTTGCCTTTCAGGACTCGCTTCGCTCGCCCATCAAAAATGGTTTACATTCACAAAGATAATTAAGTAATAGTTTCAATTGGATTCTTGAGGGTACTTGATGAGCGAGCGAAGCGACTCCTGAAAGGTTCAAAACTTGTAGATTTGTTAAGTGTTTTGAAAAACTTCAATAGTTTTCAGGACTCGCTTCGCTCGCCCATCAAAATCAATGTATATTATCATAGATTGTTAAGTATTAGTTTCAATTGAATTGTTGGAGGTACTTGATGGGCGAGCGAAGCGAGTCCTGAAGGATCTATAAACTCGTACATTTCTAAGGTATTTTGGAGAACTTCTATAGCGTTCAGGACTCGCTTCGCTCGCCCATCAAGTTCCCCCAACAAATCAATTGAAACTACTAAGGGATTCTTGAAAATGTAAACAGTTATTGATGGGAAAGCGAAGCGAGTCCTGAAAGATCTACAAACTCATACAGTTCTAAAAACTTCAATAACTTCCAGGACTCGTTTCGTTCGCCCATAAACTTCACTAAACAACTATTAATGACCCTTAAACTTGTAAATATCTTTTGATGGGCGAGCGAAGCGAGTCCTGAAAGACAACAACGTCTCACCGACTCCCATCACAAATGATTACATATTAATACAAACACTTGCACACTACATGGAATGTAGTAGCAGTTAAATAACTCCAACGTTTCCAACGCGCTCAATAATTAGCCGTAACCTTCGTTGCACAAACTCGTCAAGGTGCATCTCTTACCGTCACCGAAGTGAAAAAAAAAAACAACACTTTCAGAAAATGTCATTTTAAACGCTGCAAAAAAACAAAACAAGATACATCAAAGAAGAACATATTACGTAACAGCAAATTGCGTGATTTTCGTAGGAGACTCGGATAATAATAGGATTTGATGGACTATTAAACGGTGGAACGAAAAATGGAATTGAACCAAGGTTGTTATATCATTAGTTTTTGCGTTAATAATAATAACGCGTTAGCAATATGATTCACTCTGTAAAAATGTGTACTGTTTCAAGCCAAAATCGACTGTAGACAACCAAAGTTGCTGTTAATTGACTTTCAAATTAGTTGATCAACTCTATGAGTGGATGGTTCTATGCAAAACAAAATTTAGATTATTGCGTAACATTGATGGTGTATTATCATAGGCAACCAGGGAATCGTTGATTTCAATTTGTATGCGTTCTCAAACTTACAAGATGGAGAAATGCGTGCAAAAAACAAGGGGGCGAATCGTAGGTAAATGTGACTGTGAAAATCAACAACATTTATTTATTGTATGATGATGATACACAACGACGAAATCATATGCATGTGTATATACGAGTGGTGTGTGAGCGCGTTACGCAATTGCTTTTGTTTCATTGTGCAACTCGATTTCTCTCGTCTCGTCCCTTTTTCGTATATACACATTCCATCGTAAGAAAGAGAGGTAATAGTGATCATGAGTATTTAACTACTAAAATATATATATAAATAAAATGGCACAGCGCGTCGCAATGTGACCGAAACGGACATTAATGTTCATGTTTAAATAATTAAGTAGTCGTGAATAAAATGGGGGGGGGAGGAACTGCAACTGTTTTTTTTGTTGTTTTTGCCATCAATTATTGGATTCCGTACCATTCGATTCAAGTCCAAAAAAATAAAATAAAATAAATAAAACTTAAACTAAATGAAATAAACATAAAATACTTTCCAAAACGCGACCGACGCACAGAATCGCGTCGATTTCCTTATTTCTTTTTTTTTTCGTTATTACTATATATAATTTTCGCTTTGTTACTGTTGCTGCTGCTGCTGCACAGTTTTGGTTTAGTTGTTCTCCCGCTTTCTTTACTTTCCGTTCGTAAATCGTTTGCGAAAGAGGAAAAATACTATCTACAAATTGAGTTAAATAATGGCGAATCGAACTACTTATTTCTGGGAGAGGCTGTCTGGCTTCAGAGGTTTGGTCTTGATCTCCGGAGATTTCGACCACGACCAGATGTTAGGTAGAGACGGTTCGTAGTTGAAGCTGTACATCTGATCCTCGACGTACTGACGCTTGTTCTGGGGCTCAGGATACACGGTGGCCAATCCTACACAAAAGAGCACTGTTATTAAAGGAATCCAAAGACCAAAGTTCGTATGCAACATCGATTGAAGCGCAATTGCTTTCGACAACATACACCATAGATTTTCAGTTACAACGATCGGTGCCGGATCAATCTACTGCACTGCAAAAAGGGGTTTGCTGTTAGTTACAAAGCTACACTTAACGACCAATTTCATAACTCGTTTTGTTCAGTTTGTTTCGTCTACTATGTTTTGTCAATGTTCTGTTCTTAGTTTTCATGGAACCTCTCTCATCAATCTAAGCATATAATCAATTACAGACTCAATCAATCTAATTATTAATTAACTAAATATTTTGATGAGCGAGCTGCGATTTGCACGATTCTTTAGACTAAACAATATCGGATTGCACCCAATTATTACAACGATTTTGACCTTAACCTTAACCTTCCACGATTTGGACCTGGACCAAGAATTCCGTTATCTAAGAAGAAACACGCGTCGTGACTAATTCGAATCCTCTCTGCTTTGTTGGCTTTGTGATAATGGCTTTCTGTTTATGTTTTCGTATCACTTGTAATCGGAGTGGACGCGTGCCAATTTCGGGACCTTAGTCCTTAGTCAGCAGTAAAATATCTTCAGTATTTCAGACATCTTGTGACCGGAAATTTTGAGAACAGAACTGTGACAAAACAGATTATGTTGTTGTTATCCTACTGGAATTTCCTAGATTAAGGAAATTCCAGTAGGAAATTCGTTCATCAATGTGATAATTGATTAAATTCTTTGAAGGTTTTCGCACGTAATTTACGTCCTATTAAAGTTCCCCTTCGTTAACTTTAGATTCAACGAAATAAATCAGTGCATTATGTCATTTCCATCTGAGGAAAAACAACTTAACGTTGATAAGTTATATGCATGTAAGAGTACTCGAATCCGGCACCCGGTGCTAGTGGCTAATTGTACAACATCGACGTTAATCGTATTACAAGAATGGAGACACTTAGATTACCGAATCCATTAGCTTGGTCCTGATGACCTAATTGCAACAAGGGCTATTAAATGTCTGAGTCATGGGTGTGTGGTGAATGTTTTTGGGGTGAGGACGGAATGTACCTTTCTCGTAAGCGTAGGCGGCGATTTTGGTGGCGATCTGCACGGAGCATTCGCGGATGATGCCCAGCGGTGGGTAAAGACTGCCCTTGGCCAAATCATCTTCGGACACGTTGTCGGCGATGACCTGAGCGGCCACCAAGAACAACTCCTCGGAGATGTGGTGGATGCGGGTGGCGATGACGCCGAGCGCGATTCCAGGGAAGACGTACGCGTTGTTTCCCTGGCCCGGGTAGTAGTCCTTGCCGTTGTAGGAGACCTTGCCGAAGGGTGAACCGCTGGCGAAGACGCAGCGACCCTAAGAGATTGTGGAATTTAGTTAAGTTTAACTTAAATATCTGTATATATTTAGTACCTCGGTGTTGACGTATGCTTGTTCGGCGGTGCATTCGGCCTTGTGCGTGGGATTGCTCAAGGCGAAGATGAGGGGCCTATCGTTGTTCGCAGCCATGATCTTGAGGATCTCAGGGGTGAAGGCTCCACCTGCCGCGGAGGCGCCGATCAAAGCGGTCGGCTGCACCTCTTCGACGAGAGCGCGCAGATCCTTGATCGGTTTGTGGTCCTTGGCGTAGAAGGCTTTGTGACCTTCGAGGCGACCCTCCGGGCGACCCTTGGCCAAGAGGCCGTCGATATCGAACATCCAGATACGCTCCCTGGCTTCCTTCACGCTCATACCCTCCATTTGCATGGCTTTGACGCAGAGATCGGCGATACCGATGGCCGCCTCTCCGGCGCCCAAGAACACGAACTTGTGATCCGAAATCCTCTTATCGGTGATCCTCTTGGAGGCCAAGAGACCGGCGACGACGACGCTGGCGGTACCTTGGATGTCGTCGTTGAATGTGCAATACTGACCGCGGTATTTGTCCAGGAAGCGGAACGCGTTGTGGTTGCCGAAGTCCTCGAACTGGATCAGAGTGTTCTGTCCGTAACGCTTGACCACGGCCTGCATGAACTCATCGATGAACTCGTCGTACTCGGGACCGGTGACGCGCTTCTGTCTCAACCCCACGTACAGAGGATCCTCCAGAAGAGTCTCGTTGTTGGTGCCCACGTCCAAAGTGATGGGAAGGCACTGGTGAGGTTTGATACCGGCCAACGCAGTGTACAAAGCCAATTTGCCAACGGGAATACCCATACCGCACGCTCCCAAATCACCCAATCCCAGAATCCTCTCACCGTCGGTAACGACGATAGCCTTAACATCGTGCTCAGGCCTACAAGTAATCCATGAATAATCTCAACCATCAAACAACAACAACAATTTACCAATTCTTAAGGACATCGAAGCAATGTCCACGATCCTTGATGGTGATGAAAAGACCTCTGGGCCTCCTGTAAATAAGCCCAAACTTCTGGCAAGCCAAACCCACGGTCGGCGTGTACACGATCGGCATGAGCATCTCGACGTTCTCGGACAACAGCCTGAAGAACAGCTTCTCGTTACGATCGTGCAGCTCGTTCAGGTACAGGTATTTGTTAAGATCCTCCTGGTAACGCATGATCGAAATCCTGCACAACTCCAATTGATCTTCCTGAGACTTGAATCTCGCCGGCTGCAGCCCGTGGATACCCAAAGCCTGACGCTCCTCGAGCGTAAAAGCCAATCCCTAAGGACACATTTCCAATTCAATCAAACAATCCACAACAACAACAAACAAAAGTTACCTTATTCAATCGGGGATCTCTGAGATGATCGATACCCATGACCTGCGACGGCGTGATAATGTCACCGGTGATCTGGTGGAATTGCCTGACGGCATTCTCGTGGGCCAAGTCCAAGGCGTTCAGCAGACTCGGACTGTACTTGTACAACGCCGACGAGGTCGTCCGCGTTCTGCGAAAATTCAAATTCAAACATATATGCAACCAAACGACCGAAACGCATAACAGCACAATTACGAAACGAAAAAAGTCTAGCAATCAATCCCGAGATTCGCATCGAAACGCATTCCGATTTTATCACAAATTCCATGATTTGTATGAAACAATCACCATTTCTAAAATGTTCGAAAAACAACCATCATGATCCTCCAATTGGAATATCGGAAATATTTCCAATAACTTTTAACTTCTTACAGTTTCTAGAAGCATTGCACATCGTGACATCATCATCATCATCATCCACGATACCGAGAAAAGTTTCTTTTCGAATGTACCGCAAAATTCCCACCCACGCCGCAACGACCTAGCGAGTAAAACCCCATGCACGCAAACAATTGAACGTAATTACGATTAAAACCTGCTAGACCACAGCCATATGCATCACAGTTAAACGTAAAATTAAAACACAAACTATCACTTCTTTCTTAATTCCCGTAATTATACCTCAGTTACATTTCATCAATTGTCTCTCCATTCCAACATTCCTTATTTTTTCTTTAACTTCTACAAAAACACTTCTGTATCATTACTTACTCTTATATCATTACTTTTACAATTATATCCAATTAAATTTCGGAATTCACCTAAAACAACTCACGAATCATTAAATTATCTAGTGCAGAAAGACCTAACATTTGCAGCAACAGCTTCGTATTCCTTTATTACAATTGCATTGAGTTTATATATATGTTTTGCAGTTGTTGCAACAAATATTGTTGCATTTTCAAACATCGATAATCGCAAACGATTATCAAACAATTGCACAATTATCCATTTTGTTTTTGTGCACACGCTTATCAACCGTTAATATTTGCGAAATTTGATCGATTATTTTATGAAACTTTCCTTTTGTCCATTCATAAACACAAAAATTTATCATTCCGCTTTTAGAAACACGTCCAATCAATCAATCGAGATCAAAATTCAATTAACAAAAATGCCTTTCGTTTAAACACGATTCTGTTTATGCAAAAAGTGCAATTAAATTGCAAACTAAGCTCAATTACATAACTGCACTCTTGCAAAGAAAAAAAAAACATAACGCGATTCGTCCTTCGAACGTTTGCTTCGATTGTAAATAGTAATAGTAACACACAACTGCTTTGTGGTAGTAGCAGGATTCAAATATTTAAAGTTAAGCACCTCGAAAAGGTGATACAGTACGTCAATCAGTGAACATCTCACTGTTAATTACATTGTATGACATAGTAGAAGCTTTGCACGGAGCGAAGGTTACCGTAATTTTAGCCTACATACGTCGTTATCTGTCCACCCATAACTACTGTATACATGCACGAATTACGAAACGAAAAATATAGTGTTAAAACGTAACGAAACAGGAACACGTTTCGAAGAATCGATGACAAGACAATCGTGCGAATTGCACGTTGCATTTCAATCCTGAACCAAATTCCCGAAATATTTCAGACTTATAATCATCGGCGTTTCCGAAACTTGAGGATCCCACAGATAAAATCAGACTACTGGAACATTCCAAGATAAGTAGTTTTTGCAATTCCAAAGATTCGGAGAATTTTGTACTCGTTGGAACATTCCACGATAAACATGTTAATTTTAGACAATTATACATTTAAATAATGGCAATTTCCGTTTTCCTATTATTACTATTTCGTTTCCTGTAATTCGGTGAAATAATTACGTTTCACCATTCTGTTAGACGAAACGAAACTAAGGAAAATTAAATTTGTAATTTCACTCTGTATATTAAAATAATGACAATTTTCGTTTCCCGTAATTCGAAAGTTCTTTTGCCCGAAAACCGGATGCGACAGTTAATTACTCGTTACGTTTCAGCAGAGTTTCCCAAGCAAATTTAAGGAAGGACTACATGAAATATGCACACACACGAAACATCATCATCAGGAATCGAAAACTGTCGATCGAGTGAAATGACGAGTGTTTTGCTGATGAAATGACCGTTTCGAGTTGCGTTTCGTCCGTGATGAGTGTTAACTGGAAGAGTAAAGTACGCCGCCTACTCATGAATGGGAGACTTCGTCTTTTCACACAGAATGTGACTAATTAACGCATCGTCCAAGTGGTGTAATGTTTTGCAAATAGAATCCGTGCGAAAAGTTCCGCTGTTTTTGTTTTCGTCGCAGCGGATCAAAAAGGGAAGATGAAGCGCCTCAAGGTTCATCCTCTCTCGTTTTCCTTTTAGCGAGAAGGAAAGAAAATTACCGCAAATACTGCTACGTTATTTTTTTTTCGTCGTTGCGCGATTGTTGTTGCTAGGCACGAGCGATCGCGTTTCGCTTTCTAGAATCGATCATCGCAACACCTGATCATCGATTGTTTACGTTGGAATTCCAGATCGGATTATTGTTACGTGATGCCGCGAAATCGGTTGTATTAGTACTACTTACTACAAGCAGTAGTTCGTTTGATTCTGCGAAATTCAAAGCAACTTTAAGCGAAAGACGCGATTGCAATTGTGAGCAGATTCCTTCAGCATCCTCGATGGAGGGCCTTATGTAACGGACGACGAGGGTTGGCGTTGCGCGCTCCCAACACGTTATTGATCCGGGACGTCCGTTATGTGTGTTCCTCTCCTGCGCGCTATTTTCGGTGTGTCCTACACCCAGAATCGCGTTATGTCAGAAGCGCAACCGAAATAGAATATTTGTGCCAAATTTTACGAAGGTTCTCTACGTCTACTCACATAAGGGACTTGGGCACTAGGGCGAACATCCTTCCTTGCTTCTTCTTCTTCTTCTGCTCCTATCGAACAACTCTTCAGCTTCGCTGATGGTACTTGCTCTTGGTATTTCGAACGCGCCAGATCCTGGACGAGATCTGCGACGATGGATCGAGGAGGTTGCGGACGGCGGCGGCGGCAGCACTGGGACGCGGCGGTTGCGCGAAATTAGAACTACCGACCTTAAATACACACACACACATATATATATATATATATACATCAAATATATATGTTGTATTAGCTACTACTACCTGTGAGCACCTGCGCGCTCTTCTTTCTCCTCTCTTACCTTCTCACCTCTTTTCGCTACCACTTCGGAGGGCAGACGCAATGGCGCAGCACCATTGAACAAGAACCCCACGGATTTCGAATTGCACTATTTTTGACGTTTGAACCGCCCCCAGCAGTCTGTCACGCGTTCTCCACCGAAACTAGATCACATTTCCCACCAACACCACACAAAAATAACACTGCATTGCACAGACAAACTGAAACAAAGTACAAAAGTAAATTAACGAATAATTAAATCGGCGTAATTACCACCGAAAAATTTCCCATTAATTGAACGACGCACTCTGACAGAAACAATTTTTCCGAGTGCATCGATTTCCCTGAAAACATTGCAGCAATTGCATTACATTTCATTTGTATTTTCTTTCATCGAATTTACATATTTCTTGCAGTTATTGTTGCAATAAATCAAAGTAATTACTGCTACTTAAAGAATTAAATTACTCCTAAAACCATAATAAAATTACTAATCACATTTCCCATAAATAAATGCATTCAATTTCATCAACTTTTTACACCTAAATCTTTCTTCAAATACCAAAAATGTTAATTAAATCAATTCCTAACGCAAATAAAACTATTATAAAAGTACTAATTACATTTCCTATAGATAGAAATGTATTTAATTAAGATATTTTTTTCCGAAATAACTAAATCTAATAAATTTCTGCGCAAAAATATTTCTTAAAATTGTGCAATTATTCGCAAACTCAACGAGTTTCTGACTCAACACGTGATAGATTTCATAAATAATCTAGTAAACTATATAATAAACTATTTCCAATTCAAATTAAAACTCACAATTACTTAACGCAATTAATTGAAATAAAAAAAATGCGCCCGAAAGACGCGACATTTAAACAAATTTTAAACTTTCAAGTTAGGCAACCAAATGTACATCCAAGTTAAAATAGCATCATACGTATTATAAAAATAACAACATTCATTGCATTAAGAACAACAAAAAGATACATAAACTCAATGCAATAGAAATGAAGAAATGCAAATAAGGTCTTTTTGCCCATCCATTTATAATAAACGATTACTTATAAATCATAATTATTATTCGAAGAGCTATGGTCAATAGCCCTTTGCAGCAATAACATTTCATCAATTAAATTTCTACATTTTTATTGCACAAACTGTACTTTTTTTGTAATTGTTCTTGCAACTTTTACTAATTACTAATTAAAGAAACTCACATTTTACAAGTCAAATCCAAATTCCAATTAGATTTTCATAAGTTCCAATTCGAAGATTTCATCTAAAACAAATAGTAGCATCAATTTTTTGTCAGTAAAATTAAGTTTAAAAGTTCGACCAGTTAATTAAACATTGCATTCATTAATTCAAAACTTCGATTAGTTAAAATTTAAATAATAACTTTTGAATTAATCGTAAGATTTGAAACTTTTCTTGACTTAATTTCTTTCTTTTCTTAAGTTAATTATTAATGAAATCATCAATTTAAATTTGAATAGAATTTAGTCAAGATTCGAACCTTTGATTCAGGTGAAATCGAACATCTGTTCAACTGTCATCTCTCAGACGTTCAAGCTATAACCTGCAAATAATCGTAAGTTATTCAAGGATTTTAATTTTTAAATAAAGACAACTTCGGGAATCGTCAACGTCCTTTTCTCACAGATAAATTGAAATCCACGTTTTATATCTTACCAGGTTTTCAACGAATGTCCTAACGTAAGTGACACTTTCATTTCGTTTCGTCCTGAGTCATATGTTAATTTTTGAACTTTGTTTTTGAATATCAATGATTCATTAGCTTTTGCAACGTTTACAGTAGTTTTCAATTAATGTATACTAAATACTACTTAACTTGTCTAAACTATTCATTAATTATTTGCAATTTTTAATATTGGAGTCCTTAGTAAAAAGTTTGATTTTGTTGGAATAGTTTTTTGAGTTAACTTGTCTGTTAAATGTGTATACTAAATGTTTTCATTAAGATATGTTAAACAGCATTTAACAGACAGTTAATTCAAATCCACAAAATCTAACTTTTAACTATTTATCTAACATATATAGAGAATTGTTGGGTTTAAAGATAATATTGAATGTAGTTTGAAACAATGTGTTAATAATGATGGATTGTGTGTTTTAGGTCATGGATGAAGTGGAGAAACCTTTCTGTGCAGAGAGGGCAAAACAGGGCAGAGCAGCATGCAAGAAATGCAAGCAGAAGTGTGAGAAGGACGAGCTGAGATTGGGAAAGTATGCGAACGGACCTCATGGAATTATGAAGATGTGGCATCATTTGGACTGCCTGTTCGAGGTCTTCCTCAAGCAAAGACCGAATACGAAACGTTTGGTTACAGCGAACGATCTGGAAGGTTGGGAGAATCTGAGTAAGGAGGACCAAGGGGCGATCGTCAAGAAGGTGGAGGAATGCGAGAAGGCGTTCGCAGATAGACAGGGCGTCGACTATAAACCGGTCGAATTTGAAGCAGCTGCAGCAGCAGCAGCAGCAGATGAGGAAGATGATGTTGATTCCAGTGCAGTGGTTGAATCAAGCAACGATGAGAGATTCAAAGAGTTCCGTCGATTGGTAGCGGATGTAACGAACGAGAGCAGCTATTTAGAGAAGACAGCTCTCGTGGCGAAGATGTTCAGAGATGGAACTGAGGGTGGAAAATTCAGTGGAAACATCGTGACCTGGTGCAGACTGCTGCTGCCCGACGTCAAACCGAGGGTGTACAATCTGCAGAACAAGCAGCTGGTGAAGCTGTTCAGTCGACTGTTCTGCGAGGACGTCACAGATATGCTCACCGATCTGGAGCAAGGGGATATCGGTACCACCATCGAGAAATTCTATAAGCAGAGCGTAGCGGTGTCTCCGCCGAAGAAGACGGATCTGACTCTATCGCAGGTCGACTCATTCCTGGAGGGCCTCTCGAAGCTGACCAAGGAGAACGAGCAGTACGAGCACTTCAAGAAGTTCTTGCCCAGATGCACGGCGGGCGACCTGAAATGCGTGATACGATTAATCAAGCACGATTTGAGATGCGGCGCAGGCCCGAAACATATCTTGGAGGCCGTCCATCCGGACGCGTATTCCGCCTTCCTCTCGTGCAGAGACATTCCGCTGGTCATAAGCAAATGCTTCTCGAAGACGACGACGGAGGTTGCCACGGGCGTGGTCATCTCGAAGCCGGTGAAACCGATGCTGGCGATGGCCTGCAAGTCGATCGAGCAAGCCATGAAGAAGTGTCCGAACGGAATGTACTCGGAGATCAAGTACGACGGGGAGAGGGTGCAGGTGCACAAGAAGGACAACGACTTCAAGTATTTCACGAGGAATCTGAAACCGGTGCTCCCGCACAAAGTCCAATACTTTAAGACGCACATCCCGAACGCGTTTCCTCTGGGCGAGGACATGATTCTGGATTGCGAGATTCTTATGGTCGACAACGAGACGGGGAAGCCGCTGCCGTTCGGCACGTTGGGAGTGCACAAGAAGAACGACCTGAAAGACGCCTCGGTCTGCCTGTTCGTCTTCGATTGCATCTACTTCAACGGTGAAGATCTCACCGGGAAACCGCTGAGGGAGCGGCGCCGCATCCTGCAGCAGCACATGACCGAAATACCGAATTCGATACATCTGTCGGAGATGCAGGAGATCCACGTGCCGGCCGATCTCGCCTCGATGATCACGAAGGTCCTGCAGATGGGGCTGGAGGGCTTGGTGCTGAAAGACATCGAGAGTAAATACGAGCCGGGGAAGAGGCATTGGCTGAAGGTGAAGAAGGATTACCTGTTCGATGGGGCGATGGCCGACGCCGTCGACCTCATCGTCTTGGGCGCTTGGTTCGGAAGCGGAAGGAACGGAGGACTCATGTCCGTCTTCCTCATGGGCGTCTACGACCCCAGCAGCAAGAAATTCTGCACGGTAACCAAAGTGCACACGGGGCACGACGACAAGACTCTGGAGCGGCTTCAGAGGGAGTTGGAGATGGTCAAAATAAGCTGTAACGCCGATAAAGTGCCGGATTGGTTGCGGTGCACGAAGACGATGGTGCCCGATTTCGTTGCGAGGGACCCGAAGAAGCAACCGGTGTGGGAGATCACCGGAGCCGAGTTCTCGCAGCAGCACGACGTGCACACAGCCAACGGCATCTCCATACGGTTCCCCCGAGTCACCAAGATCAGAGACGACAAAAACTGGGAGTCCGCAACTTCCCTGAAAGAACTCTGCACTCTGTACAAAACTTCCAAACACAATTTCGACGGCTCCCTCTTCGACAAAGAACTGCAAGATCTGCAAGACAAAACCCCTGGCAATCGCGCATCGACATCCCTAAATGAGGATTCCCCAAAGAAATCGCCCATGAAGCGCAGAAATGACGACGAAGCAGACGTCGTCGACGACATTCCAAAGAAGAAAACTGTGAAAATTGAGAAACCGTTACCCGATTTCTTCCGGCCGGTCAACCTGTATATGAACATCAGCGATTCCAAGGAGAGATTCAAACTCTTGCGGAAATCGTTCGTCGCCTACGGTGGACGGTTGGTAGAAGAAGACGATCTCGACGAAGCCAATTACATTGTGCACGACGTGCGATCCGTCAACGAGCAGGTCCCTTCGCATCCGAAAAGCGCCACGCACGTGACGATAGATTGGCTCAAAGAATCCGTAAAGGCGAAGAAGTTGCTGCACGTCGTACCTTACCTCGTCGTACTGGACGCACCGTAATAATCCAAACAAACTGAAACCAAACACAATTACGGTAAGGCCCATTAATTTTAACAATTTCTTTCAAAGAAAAGCTATCGTTTGTTCAGTCAATAAAGTATTTTATTTTTGCAACAGAAACTCGTGCAATTCGTCATAGGTATACCTTTCACAAAACAATCAGTAAATAGTCTATTGTTCCAACATTGTTTACAATCGCACAACAAAGAACATTCCTGCTTTAACTCATTCTATACCATTTCAAGTACTAATGTTCCAAGATTGTTTACAGTTTCAACAACAACAACATCGAAAAATTTATTAGTGATTCAAATAATCTCATAAGGCCTACTACATTCTTTCTTGCGCTCCGTTTTGCAATTATGAAATTCTTCCGATAATCAGAAGGAAATGAAGAAATGTCAACTTGGCAGCATCGTCGAGCCTCCAATGTTGAGACCAATGGGATACCGAGATGATACTCGGTCATCAAATGAGTACATGCTCGCTCATGCAGCTGCTATTTAAACTGTTTATCATCGGCTGCACGCGAGTGCAACGTGCTGATCCATCTCCTCACGTGCACAAAGACTCCACAAAGTTGCGACACACTTATTTGTTACAGTCGTCAAATCTGGGCCTTAAAGCGCCTTCCTTATCTCTGTATACAGCCGACTGTGTATAGAGAGATAACAGAGCGGGCGGCCTGACGTAACTCGGACTCGGACTCATTTCACGCTTTAATCACTCGTGCATTAATTGCCATACACATCAAAGTGTTTATTCAAGTCCGTACTCCTCCTCCTTTCTCTCTCTCTCTCTCATAATTAAAGTTGCGAAACTGAACGTCTACAGACCAATTTGGAAACAATATTTGCTGACCTAAATCGCGTATCGCGCACATTTCGAACACATGCACATTTTATTTCAGTTTCAGAACCGAACTTCCCAAAGTACTGCGAATATCACGAATTATGCAACAATCGCATTTCGTAAACCGCTTGTTTATGTCTTTAAATCAATAGAAATACAAGTACGGAAATATTCTCAAATCTTGATTAAATAAAGAATATAATAGAAATATATAAAGTACGAAATTGCTATTGCTGCAAAGGGCTATATAGACTACACCTCTTTCTGCCCTAGTTCCTCATTAAAACTTGAAGTTAATACAATAATTACATTGATTATAACAGTAAACAAATAGTTAACCAAAACATATTTATAGTCTTTCCATTCACCAATTTGTTTAATCCCGGGAGTAAAAGCCTCTGGACACCGTGCATTAACTCGTAGTTTAGTAGTTTTATAGTTTACTAATATCAAATGCGAATATTCTAAGTAGTTTTATTATACAATTGAGTGTCTTTATTCAACTAAATAAGTCTTGATGTTATGCTTTTCTTAACTAAGATTTACAATCTTCTTTAAAGTTACTAATTAGCTCCCCCGGCTATGACTGTTCTTCGAAGACTCTCCTTCAAAGACTAAGACTTGACTTTGTTTATTTAGTTACGATATCAATACAAGCAAACAATGTTGGTGTTGCTGCCGTATATGAGCTCTTCTGGCATCTAAGACTTGAAAATGTTGACTAACTGATAGTCACAAAAGTTTCGCCTTATACGAAAGATAGATTACAGATATTTGGGGGTAGATGATTAGTTTTCCTTGTGAGTGGAAAGCTACCCACTTTGCTGTGTACATTACTAATCCTAACATTGGGTAGTGATAACAATAGTCTTATCATTACATAAACGGTCAACTCAGCTTAAGATATCCGCTCGGGTACGACAAAATATTGATGGTAAACAGTATTATTTACTAATCGTTATGTGATTAGACGGATCTAAACATTGAAGGTAAACAGTATTAGTATATGGAATCTTCCTAAATGGAAAAGTACGTCGTAAGGTGCATGTATTATAAGGGATGATGCAAGGTTATACATTAATAACTTTACATTAAAGAAAGACCTATAACATTGTTTTTCAAATTTCTTAATTTGTTTTTTGTAGTTGTAGTAAATCTTATTATTATTAAGTTGATATGCATAAATCTAAATGCATTTGAGAAACTGATGCAAATCTCCAATAGCAAATCGACTGTTTGTAAACTTGTTCTTAAAATATATGCCCCTCTAATCGATGTGCTGCACAACTGGTTTATTGACACCGAATTGCAGATAAATCCGGACTAAAAATAGCAATAGGCAAAAAAGGATGGACTCATCATCCTAATCATCATCTTACAAAGGACGGACGAAACACACGACACAGCATCGTGTCCACTTGCGTCAGAGCATCGCAATTGTCACCCAATTATCATTTTTTCGCTCTGAGGATAATCAGAATGTAGAGAGAGAGATGATCCAAGTGCGCTGTGGATCGCGCACGCCCCCACCGTCCGCGTATATATATCGACTTTCAGCCGCCGCTTCCGTCAAAAAGTTTGCCGCCGTCGAAACTGTAGCACAAGCAGCAGAAAAACGACTTCTTCCCGTTAAACTTGTACCGGAAAGAGAGAAAGAGTAGTTATGGAGGTCCTTCCGAAACACGAGACGATCGCTCTTCGCGAAAAGCACATTGGGTGAGTCTTTCCGACAAGTTTTACTATCAACGATTATCTAACGTGTTTCTTTGATCGTTTAGCAAATCCTGTCAGCTGTTCTACCGCAAGGACCCGCTGAAAATCCTCGTCGGGAAAGGTCAATACCTTTACGACGACAAGGACGAGGCCTACTTGGATTGCATCAATAACGTCGCTCACGGTAATAAGCGCTAACGTCTCCCAAAATTCCATCACCGTTTTATTTATAAACAAAGTCCGAAAATAGATTCATTGCTAAAAATGTATCTTTTCACGTTATGCCATAGCAAGTGGCACTTGACTTCTAATTCAAATATTTGAAAGGCTTAAAACGTACCGTCACGAAATCCGGAATAGTTGTAAAACTTTACGATAATCGATAAAATTGATCAATTTTCTTGCTAAAATATTTGGATATTCAATAAACTGATGAACTTTAAACAAGTTAGAAAATTGATGTTAATTAAAAGTAACAATTTTATGAAGTTGAACCTTTGAAATGTACAGTCATGAAAATCTTGGACATAATTTATCATATTAGGGTATCATCAAGGAAATTGATAAATTCATTAAAGTTCGACGGTTTGTCAATAAAACTTTGATAAACTTTCAAATTGAAAGTAAGAGTATGTTTGAAATTGTACTCACGTTTTGCAGTCGGACATTGTCATCCGGAGGTGGTGAAGGCTGGATGCGAGCAGATGGCCACGCTGAGCACCAACAACCGCTTCCTGCACGACAACATAGTGCTGTGCGCCAAACGCCTGGTGGACACCATGCCCGAAGAGCTGTCCGTCTGCTATTTCGTCAACTCCGGCTCGGAGGCGAACGACCTCGCGCTCCGCCTCTCCCAGATCCACACCGGAAACAAGGATGTCATCACCCTTGAGCAGTAAGTCTC
>JAFMTC010001971.1:9677-25151 GCA_018845635.1 Nicrophorus orbicollis | reverse complement strand
ATGAAAACCCTGCGAAACAGACAATTGCATTGAGGTGCACAGCGGATCAAAAAAAAATAGACAAACAAACACTAACGACCATTTCTTACATTCGTTCCTGTTTCCTAGGTGGCCGTGCACAGTTCAACCATTTCTAATGCGTTTGTTTTCATTTTTGTTTTTTCAGCCGTTGTTAAAAGCTCGCGTCGATTGGGTGAGAGAGGCCACGGATCGGGCTTTAATAAACACTTCTTCTCATAACAGCAGCGGACCCATCGACAATTTGATCTCGCACTGCGAGAAACAAAGAAAGGACGGACCATCAACGTCGACTTCGTTTTCATTATTGTTTTTAACCATTTTGTTTCTCACCTCGTTCTTTTTGCGTCGCAAAACAAACAGCCTCGGACGGTTTCCCAAACGAAGATCATCAGCATCGTCTTCTCCGTTTCGCACATTTCATTCTCGTCTCATTCACCATTTTATTGGGGGGCAAACTTGTGTGGGTTTACCAGAGTGCTCAGTGCTCTATTTTTTTAGCGCTTACCACGGTCACTTGACTTCCCTGATTGATATATCGCACTACAAATTCAATCTGCCCGGAGGCGTCGGCCAGAAGGAGCACGTGCATCTGGTGAGTAGTCTCGATCGATCCACGGGAAAAACAATGGGAGGATTTCATTGACTCGTTTCTTAAGGCTTCCTCCCCCGATTACTATCGCGGAAAGTTCCGCGACAACGAGTACAGGAGGGAGGATCTGGGACACCTGTACGCGCAAGAGGTGGAGGACATCTGCAAGGGAATCGAAGAGAGAGGACGTGGAGTGTGCGCCTACATCGCGGAAAGCATGCTCAGCTGCGGCGGACAGATCATCCTCCCGCAAGGGTACCTGCAGGAGGTGTACGCGCACGTCCGCAAGGCGGGCGGCGTCTGCATCGCGGACGAAGTCCAGGTGGGCTTCGGACGGGTCGGGAAGCACTGGTGGTCCTTCCAGATGCAGGACGTCGTCCCGGACATCGTCACCGTCGGCAAACCGATGGGCAACGGCCATCCGATCGCCGCCGTGATCACGACGAGAGCAATCGCCGAGAGCTTCGAGAGGACCGGAGTCGAATACTTCAACACGGTAAATACACGCGAAATTCTAAATAGAACCCGTCCCTTAAACTATTACTAAATTACTTTCAGTACGGTGGAAACCCGGTGTCTTGCGCCATAGCGAACGCCGTGTTCGACGTGATCGAGAAGGAAAACCTGCGGGAAAACGCGCTCGTCGTCGGCGAATACCTGCTGGAATGCTCCCGGGTCTTGGCGAAGAAGTTCGAGTTCATCGGAGACGTCCGAGGAGTCGGCCTCTTCACCGGCATCGAGATCGTCAAGGACAGGTCCACCAGGGAACCGTCGAAGGAAATCGCCAGCTACGTCAGCTGCAGGTGACGCAATCATTGCATCAACGTGAACATTCACGTGAATGCTAATCTTACGATCACTTTGGCAGGATGAAGGAGGAGCACATCCTGATCAGCACCGACGGACCGGACGGCAACGTCCTGAAGATGAAGCCGCCGATGGTCTTTAGCAAGCAGAACGTGGACGAGGTCATGTACGCTCTGAACGGCATCTTCAAGGAGGTCAAGGAGACGTTCCAGTTCGCGATTGCGGCGCGCCCGCGCTCCGACAGCTGCAGCAAGGAGGCGAGGATGACCATGGGGTCTGCCCCCAAAGAGGCCATCATCAAGTCCATCTAAAAACGACCTGCTCCATATTTATTTACACCTTCCCTTTGTTTTCTATGAAAATATTTAAGCTTTAAGAGATCATTATATTCTTAGTAATTTTATATAAATCTATGCATTAAAAACACAATCCAGATACCTAAACCCATTTGAATTACACCATTAAGTCAGTTACAGACACAACTCCACTTACTTAATAATGCAATTTAGAACTTTATAGGTTGGACTGAATTTGTAACACAACGACAACCATTAGTATATTGAAATGTTGACGACGAATTTCAGGGATTATCAACTCCTCCCCTAGATCCGCTACGTATTCAGTTATTCCCAAATCAGTTATCAAATTAATTACATTGGAAAGCAATGGAAATCAGTCAACATCTATGAACAGATTTGGGAATGAACGGGTGCACCACGTTAAGGTAACGTAATCGGTCCTGCATCCACCCAGAGGCTTTGCAACTTTCGCTTGGGGCGATGCCTGGAACCCGTCTTCTTCCTCTTCTCCGGGAACCAAAACGAAGGAGAAGACGACGGGTTTTCCCTTTGCACCCGAAGATGTGGCCACGTGGGAATCGTCGTCCACCCGCACACCGCAGGACGGGCGGAACGAACGCGTGACAAACACATCCCGGAAGGATCAAGGAATGCTTGGGAGTCTAAGGAGACAAAGGAAATACAGTGTCCGAAGAGATAATTTAACAAATTTCAATATACTAATGTAAATCTAATTAAAAATATAATCAATAATTAAAGGCTGTAAATAATCAAAATCACATTAATACACCTAAAACAGAATATTAACAGTAACAAGTATGGTTACTTACTATGATAACACAAACACAAGAAAAAAGTATTTAATCATACTTTTTTATACACTAATCAATGGTTAAGTTGATGAAAATCATCAAAAATTAATTATAAATTTATAATTAAAGTTGACTTCTTCTTGGGGGCGTTTTAATCATACACTTTTATATACAAAAATATAGTTAAGATGATTGAAATCATCAAAAATTAATTATCAATTTGTGGCGCAAATATAATTGTGAATATAATTCTATTGTTTCGTATTAAGACGAAGAATCATCGAAAATACGTGTGGGATCTAAAAGACTGTAGTAAATTGCACTTTACTACGCTAATTAGATCCCAGGCAAGAGGATTGGACTAATTTAAAATCAAAATAGTACAACCCATTGCATGAAAATGGTACCTGTAAGAAAGAATCGAATGTTTTTTGCTGTGTAAATTTCTATAGTTTGGTCCACCTCCGGAGTGTCCGACCCAGCAGCAAGACCTGAACCCTCACAGCAATAAGGGAACAGGACGAGCGCAACAGTCCAGAGGCGAATTTTATTTGCTGAAAGGAAGACACAAATGATTAGTAACACGTGGGAATACGTTAGATTCGCACAGACATGGTACACAGATATGGGGAGAATCACTCGAAATAATAATAAAACAACACCAACAAACTGATTTTGGAGGTGAGAATCGTGAGCCAAGCAAAAGCTCATTCGATCCATACTACATGCCTAACCTTAACTAGGATCAAATCAAGTTGAAGTTAATAGTGAACTTCGCCCGAGCGAAGAGAATTCCTAAGTATTGAATTGGCAAATGGTTAGAGGATGAAGGAAGGTGTTGGGGCCGGTAGAGACCCTGACAGTAAAACTGACTTGTCTACGGAAGTACCAGCACCCCCATCAAGAGGCAGGCGCCTTATGAGGGGGAACGCGCGGCGGTCGGGCGGAGTGAAGGGAACCAAATGCCAATCAAATACCAAAGATTTCTATGCAATAAAATGAAGCTACTTTAATTACAAGAAGTTAATGCAAAACTATATACGATTGAATTGATTGAAAGCAAACAAGGAGGGCGGCGGGTCGTGATAGTGTGCAACCTTCTCACTACCCATAGGGACAATGCAAATCAAAGACTAAAGAACCCTTGAGATATGCTCAGAGGGGGAGGGTAGGGTACTGAAACATCCTTTAACAAAAACTAAATCGTACAGAGAAAGAGTCTATCAACAAGTCTTGATAAAGACCAGCCTCTTTCAGCACGACTTTCGAGTGACCTCGGGCACAGTGGATACGTTAGATCCAGCTGAAAGCAGAAACATGCAAAGCTGACAAATACGTTAGATTTGCCCACTAACTACTCATGCACATAAATCACGAGGCGACATTGAACCACCATTGACTTTGCAGATGACTCTTAAAACAATAATTTATAAAAAATGACTTTCCAAGAAACAAGATCTAAAATAATCTTAACTAAACGAGAATTATTAAATCGAATATTGTTAAAAACATCATGACTTGAAAAGAATAACTTCAACTAAGACAATACTTGTCATTAATTAACAATTTACATGTCCATTAATAACAAATAATGAATTTAGAAGAAGATGATTCCATCAACTACCACATGATCTTAACTAAATCCAACAAACACATAGAATCAACATAAAAGTTATAAAATAATTAATTACATTACAATCACATTAATTAATAATACCATCTACAAATCAAAGACAGTCCATTGCGACCTAAACTAAAGCATCAAAAAACGAACGCATTGGGAAGTAGAAAAGTTAATTACACGATAATTTATAATTTGAAAATCAAAATAAGAAAGTTCAAGATCTAAATCAAATTTATAATTATGTAAAGAATTATGTTAAGTGAAAATTATTAATGTATTTTGATTTGATCAATTGAGTTTTATGAATGAATTTACTTTTGGGAGGGCTTTTCACGTGTAAATCAAAATCGCTCACTACTTCCGCATCCCTTTTTTCAGTCCAAATCGATGGAAGTTCACAAGTTGGGCCTGAAACCATCCTACCAATTCATTCTGTCTGTAGGCCGAAGGAGATCCTGAAATGGAAGAAAGAGTTAGTATCGTCAGTCGAATTGGAATGGTCGTTTTATACTTACAGAATGCTGCGCCGTGGAGAGGCCTCATCCTCGTTGGATCTCCAAAATTCCCGACAACAAATTCATCCATCGCACAGAATCAATTTGCTGTTAGGCATTTAGAGAGACCATTGGCACTCACTCACGAACGATTTAGCAAAGACGAAGTAAACATAATTCACTCGCGGAAATGAAAACTCGCGACAACTCGTGAATTTACCATTAGGTCGGACTTCAAGGGGTATGAAGTCGTGTTTACAAAACCAACTGAAGACACGTTGAAGTTAAGACCGCGGGATTTCGATGAACTGCCGGTCGATGAGCAAAGTGCAGACCAAGCGAAGGTTTTCCAACTGTAAAACCATTCCACCAGTTTAGGCATAGCATCAAAGTGCCACCTCGGAGTGCAGAGGCCCTATACGAGGCAACACTTCGGTGGTATGCAAACGGGAAAACACAATGGTTTAGCCGGAATCCAACACTTCTTCGTGAAGACACCTGCCGCGGGATGAGCGATTCGGGGCGTTACGCGACCCCTAGATCCGGCCGTGCCTTGGTCATAAGCGAATTCGATTCGCCGAACCAAGGAAAACGATCGTTTTGGACACGGGCGATCCTGCCATTCCAGAGGCTATGTTTCTCAAAACCGCACGTACGGTTTTCGCATGGAATGACCTGGTATTGCGAGCAATACCTTCAATGCAAAACAAGCAAACAGATAGCTGAAAGAGAACTCTGGCTGCAAAAGAAACAGATAAATTAATTTGCACAAACAAATAAATCAAATACTCACCACGGATCAAGAGGGTGCATCAATCTACAAATCGAACAAGAAAAAGTAATTAGAAACCACAATGCTGCAAACCTAAGTCAAATAATCAAACGCACGGACAACAATGCGAATATCATTTTTGATAATTCAATTATCGGTTGGTAACAATTTGCAAAGAGACGCTTCTCAAATGAAAAAAAAACGCAAGAGAATTACCGATTGAATTGCAACGATATTACTGAAAATCTACTCACGGTTTGATTGCACCCCCAATCATCCACTTGTTGATGCACAGGAACACCCGTCCGGTGGTGAATCTAAGGGATGATTTCGAAATTAAACGTTTGAACTCGCGAAACAACTACGCGTACCTAAATGACAGCAACTACTGAGCCGCAGTCTTCATGCGGTCGATCAGTCAACTAACCGGATGTATGTTTGGTTGCCTACATAACAATACTGTTGACTTGAAATTATTACTTCAGTTATTATTAATTAAATTAATGAACATTTTACAACGAAACGATTAATTAGTAAAAGACTAATTATATTACGTTAAAAATTTCGCATTGCAAGTGAAATTTCAATTCGAAAATTGATTTTGTAAATTGTAAAAGTAAAATGAGAAATTGGAAATGGATTAATTAAACGAAAATAAGGCAATAATTTATGTCTAGTATCTTTAAAGATTCAAACTTATCTAATGTTCTCTTGAATTAGTCTTAAATTATTAACAAACTTTAAGTTCAAACATTGATTTCAACAATAATTAATGTGATATGCAACAATTATCAAATGAAAACAAGACAAGATATGTAATTTAGAATCTTCAAGAAATCAATTTATACCAAATACATGACTTTAGCTATCTTGTGAGAGTCTTAAATTGTTAACAAACTTCATGTTGAAATATTGATTTCACAAATATTCACATCCCGTTTTTCACTAATTAACAAGACTTATTAAATAAAAAACAAGCCAAAAAATGTAATTTAGAATCTTCAAGGAATCAAACTTGACTAAATACATGCATTTAGCTATTGAGAATCAATTGTGTTTGATTATTGAAGGAATTCTAATAAGAATTATTTAAGGAAAACCTCAATTAATTTAAAAATTACTAACAATTAAATTCAATATTTTAGAGAAATGCGAATATTCACAAAATTATAAACAAATTATAAACTTTATGAAATTCATAATAAAATAGTTATCAAATTATTGTTTCAAACTTTCATTTCATTTTATTTAATTCAATTTGCAAATTCAGGATCTTAATTATTAATAAACTATACTAAAATTGTTATAAGGACTTTGCAAATTGGTTTAAGTTGACAAGAAATTGTTAAATTATAAGAAAAAATCAATAGAAAGTTTGAAAAAGTAATAAGAAAGATGAATTAAATGTTATAATTATGAAAATAATTGTATTTTCAAAAAAAATCTCATACCACTTTTCCTCAAAATCGAAGGAAATTCAAAAATTTGGACCCCATATCATCCTTAACTTCAGCTCTCATCTCATTTCAAGATCGAAGAAGTCTCTCATCTCATTTCAAGATCAAAGAAGTCCATGGATCTATTCAAAAAAAACAAAAGTTAGCACTGTATTCACATTGGTAAACAATACTTACATAAGGAACGATCTGTAGTTTTAATTAAGCACCTCCTAAATATCTCTGAAAGAAAACTAAAAGCTGCAAAGGAAAAGATAAATCAATATGTTTAAACAACTATAGCAAATACTCACCAATATACGAAAAACTATCGAGTTCACCTGAAAATCAAAAGAACAATTGTATGTAATATAAGTAACAATCAATGCTGCAAACCGAAATCTCATAAACAATACATAAAAGCAATGCGAAATATTACGTTTCTGTTGGCAACAATTGAAAAAAGGGACGCGCTGAATTCAACAGCAAAAAAATATTCACAGAATGTAGGTTAAATTGACCGTTTTTGGGCTGGAAAATCGATAAATCAAGCAGATTTCTACTCACGGTTTTCGTTTCTCAACGAATCCCATTGCTGTGCCACCAAAAACACCAATTTCCAAGCCAAATTTGACGACACTTTGAAGTTTTAAACGCACACGTCAATGTGAAAGACACAACTGAAGCGACAAGTGACTTTCGACCGAAGAGGTCTTCGGCTGCGACTCGCGTAACTTCGCATGCACGACTGGTTGCCTACATCACAATGTTATAGTTGATACAAATTAATTTTTATTTCGTTAATTGCAATTAACTAATAGATTATAATTATAAATTCGTGTACAGAATCGTAATATTCACGTGATAAGTTGATTAGATTTTTTAAATTATTTTTTGAAAAACTTAATTATTTTATTTTTTTAATTAAATATATGATTAATTACAATTTAAATAACAAATTTAGATTTAGAAATTAATTTTAGTTTGATGTACCTATAAATATTTCGTTGAAATACCTTTCAATTGCCTTGAATTAAAAAAAAACAAGGAAAAATCATCCCCTTAAATTTTCGGTTATATTTACTGAAATAACTGTATTTGCATGAAAGTGAAGCATGAAAATTAATCTATAATCATTAATGAATTAAATAAGACTTAATTTGAGTCTTTGGCTATTGTAGATTCGTCGTAATTAATTATCAAACTTTGCATGTTATTTTTGACAGCTCGAAAATTCACTTTAAGTTTTTAATTTATTTTAGGGCAAATATGAAACATGGGAGAAAATTGAGACATGGATTTTATTTTAGAATATTCAGGGATTAAAATGAGTGTAAATATGAGTATTTAGTTGCTTTGGATTAGTCAGAAATAATTAATTAAAAATGTTTGTTTTTTGGAAAAGTTGAAAATTTACGTTTAGTTTTTAATTTATTTTTATTAGAAATATGAATAATTAATGGGAAATTAGCCATGAAACTTAATTTATAATCTTTAGGTAATGAAATGAAGCTAAATGCAGGTGACTAGCTGTTTTGAATTAATTGCAAACAATTAATTAAAAAAGTCAGTTTATGGAAAAGTTGAAAATTCATGTTTAGTTTTTAATTTATTTTTATTACAAATGTGAATTGTTAATGGAAAATGATGTATGGAATTTAATCTAAAATCTTCAAGGAATAAAATGAGTCTAATTGCATGCCTTTAACTCACGTGGATTAATCACAAATGATCAATTATAAATAGTTTGTTTATTGAAAAATTGGAAAAATTACGTCTAGTTTTTAATCATTTTTTAGTATTAATATGTACTTTTAAAGGATAATTAATAATAAAACGTAATTTAGGATCTTTAAGGAATCGAATGAGTCCAATTTCACGTAATTAGTTATTGTGAATTAACTACAATTAATTAATGAAAATTGTACTTTTCTTGTTGAAATTTGACGAATTTTGATTCCTGTCATAACAAAACTGACATTGACAGTTACAGATGACATTTCCACTTTCGTTGCCAATGGCAACGAGGGTTTTGTTGAATCGTGTCATTACATCATCACTTCAATCCACTTTTTATGAGATTCCAAACGAAAAACGCGAATTTTTTTTGGTAAAAAATAACGAATTATTCTAAAAAATCGCGAGTTTAAATCACCTCAAACTTTCCGTAAATTCAACATACAAATTCCGGTTACTACAATTACATAAACCATGCGAACAAAAGCAAATGAACGGTGCATCGCTCGAAATGCAATTGGAAAAAGTTTGAAATTGTGAATGAAAAACAAGAAGTGGTGCAATAATTCGGATTATTTCAGCAGTTACGTCCAAATGGGCCTAAAGTTTGCATCCACATTACGGATTGGAGCTTAAGCGAATTGGAGATTTGCTTTACAGGAATCAAATGATCAACGAAACGGTTTAAAAATCGATCGAAATGCAGTCAATTTTCGACCCATTTCTTTTTACTTTTTGGTGTGTCAACTTCTTTGTAGAAACCGGACGGTTAATGGTCCACGTTCATCGATTTCCGTAAATGGGGGTCCTTTCGCCCGGAAATGAAACGAAATAATAATAGGGGGAAAAAAAGGAAGGGAAAAAGATGAAATAAAGGACCGAAGAAAATGGGGTTAACCTACACCGAAAGCGGAACCGCATTAGCCTCGAACCAGAGGATGAAAAAGAAAAGAAATGAGAGAGAAAGAGACGAAATATATGTCGTATATAATGAAAGAGAGAGAGAGAGAGAGTTTGAAAAAAAGTGTTGAAAGTATATGGAAGGAAAATTGATGAAGCCCTAATGGCGTTAACACTATTTACGGCGTAATGAATGAATTCGCTAATTGAAATTTGCGGCGAATTTTACTTTCGAGCATCGATTTATCCGTCGAGACGTGTGCGTTAATCAGGAGAGAAGAATGAAAAAACATCGAGGTGGCTTTGAGTGATGATAGTTTGTTTTCTTGCTACTCGTCTGTTTGCACCGTTCATTTGTTAGCATCGTTAAATGCTACTTTGAATTGCGTTGTCTTCCATCTTTGAATTATGCAATCTTTATTGAATGAAATGAGGCTAAATATTGAACAATCACAAATAATTAATCAAAACATGTTTTTTTTTTGTTTGGAATAGTTAAACAGAACAACTTGATTTAAAGTCATTTTGCTATTGTTCCTGTGCATCGTTGTTGCTAATTATTGTACTTTTTTTTTGTTTTATAACCAATTTGTTGATCTGTCAAAAGTTACCAACCTCAGATCAGCTTCTGGTGGTATTTGTTTTCGTCAAGTTTTTCATCTGTCAACGTCATGGATTGTTGTTGTCGGGTTAGAGCATTCCGTTCGTGCCATTGGTGCATCGGAGCCACCGCGCCGTGCTCTTTTGTCAGGGGAATCCCCTGCGGCTCTCTTTGAACTCGGCATGCATACATCTGCGCCCTGGCGCTGTGTGTGTTGCCTCCACATGTGGGTGGGAATCTCTTTCGTCGGACGCAGCAGGAAATTGCCGAAAGGGATTCCAGCTTACACAACAAACACACACACACATTCAGGCAGAACGCAAAGACAAACAGACAAACGGGAATATCTGATCTTGAATTAATTCGGATTGCACGTCTCCCCATGCTCCGTCCCCAATCTGAACCCCAAATAGATTGGACTTTATGTGTGCAACATTTCGGTTTGCACAAGCGGTTTAATCCTCCTTTCATCGATAATAATTTCCCGTTTAAACAGTTTCGTGCAACACATTTGTGCGGCGTCATCATCAACATCATCATCATTTATAGACAAAGTTGGGCGCGAAGCGAATTTGTCTTTCGCGTCGATCCTAATGCCATCTATTACTTCCACCTGACAACCAATTTCTCCTCAAACAATAGCAACACCAATAATAATAAAAATATGTGTTCACGGAAAACTTTGAGCGTCGCCTTTTCGTCGGTCTCTTTCGCTTTTTTTTTGGCACACCTCACCCCCGCACACCCCCGAATCAATCGTGATTCGAAGATCAAAGGCACCTTTCGTGGTCGTACAAAAAAGCCGGTTTGATTTAGTGCACATCGTTTCACCCTTACATACGTATTTGCGTTCGTTTTGCTTCATTTCCCCTCTTTCGATCAATCATAATTGGATTGGATCTTCTAACGTTCGCATTTTATGAATGATTGGAAATCCATTCACATTTACACAATTACAGCACAAGATGCTATTGTAAATCGTAATAATTACGCGCAAATCCGTTAATTACAATTGGAAATAATCCATCAAAGTGGGCAGAAACTGAACATGCACGTTAATAAGGTTACATAACTTAAGGTAACATGTGTTGCAGGATATCTGGAATCTGACAAGGATTGGCCACCGTAATCCCATTGTAAATTACAAAATAGGGTTTCAACGTTAATAATCATTGTTTTTAAGTAAATTCTATTGTTAATTTTGCAATATTGATACACCTCAAATAATATAATTGATAATTTCCTAATTACATGTAAATTTGGTTGTCTAATTTGAAATAATCGTATGTAATTCTATCCACACGTTAATTGGATTCATACTTAATACCAATTCTCATCGCATTAACCGTTTGTCATGCAAAACGAAAAACTCGTCTGCGTAATGAGAAAATACTTGAGTGGTCTGCGAAAAATACGAAATAAAGTAGAAAAAATAATAAAGGACGAAACACAGGAACGCTTTTCATCCGTTCGGAGCATAATTGAATTCCCGAAGACGTAAAGTAGCCGAAACAAAGTGTGGAGCGAGGCGAAATTAATAATAACAAGAGAAATAGAAGAAAAGAGAAAAAAATCGAACGCTTTTTTGCCTCTGCATCTTCTGTGAGGGAACAAAGGATGCATTTGCTGAGAGCATTACTACAATAGTAATTGCAATAATAATAACAACAACAACGGCAAGAATAATAAGCGGTTTGCAATACAATGCAGTCGAAGCAGGCCTCGCATTTGTAATTGAATGGAGAGAAAAACAAAATAGAAGAAAACATAAACAAAACAGAATTGAAAACAAAACGAGAAACCGGAAATGAACAATAAGTCGAAGTGGAAGGATGGATGAAACGAGAGACCTAAATATATATATATATATAGAGTGGGAGAGTATGAGATGGTGGAGAGAAGAGAGAGATGGAACTTAATTGATTCGTTCCCGCATAAATAACCGCACTCTACGAAACGCAAATTGGATTCGTCGCTTAAGTGCATCGATACAAAACGACGTGTTGTGTGTTACGTTCTACAATTCGATTATGAAAGAAGAGCGAGTATTTTAAATGTCGGCTGGAAAGGTCCAAGTACATTACCTCGGGGAACTTTAGGTTTTATTTGATTATGAACGTCATAAATTGGGAAAAAGCACCAGAAACCTTACGTCGGTAACAATTTTAATCAATAAATAATGTATTTTCATAGAAATGGGGTTAGTTTCATAGATTTAGATCCACCGAAACCGTTGCTTCTAATCTCGTAAATAAATTTGTTGCCTTGGATACAATAGTCTTTCAAGATGTTCAAGCACAAGTTAGGCAACTTGATGAACGTTACGCACATAAATGACAGTAAGATTTGATGATTGCGCTGTTCCTCAGGTATCTATTCTTAACCCTACGCGAAGAGTTTAGCTGCGGTTATAGGTTATTTGCAGTGCGAATGGATGAACGAATATGTGTGGTTTAGAGATGAAGTTAATAATTTCGAAGGTTCAGGTGCAATCCGTCGTGAAACTAAATCAATTCCGGCAGGATTATTTCGGTCCGAATATTGGTGTGGACGTGTTCGGGATTAATGGGCCGTATCGGTGCCGCAGACGCGTCAATTTAATGACCGATCCACGACCGACCGACTCGGAATCATTCCAATATATGTGTGGGTGTGTATAGGTACGAACGCCCACATAATACAAATTACGGCTTGCAAACTAAGTCTCCCTTCGGGTCGGCAAACGCCCTTCCCTTCGCATTACAGGCTTACGTCCACTTGCTCGCAAGAGCAGTTATGATAACTTTATGGGTGACCCGGGCGCTTAAAAGACATTGTACACCCCTGTTCAGTGTCACCGCCACCCCTGACATACATTCGCATTATGAGGGCAATTTCCCGGAGTAGACCACCAAACGTGCACGACCTCGCCAAAGGTTCTCAAACTTGCATACACAAACAATGCACATTACGTTTCATCGAATTGCAAATCGTTGATTGGACATGAAAATTGAAGCTGAAGAAACATTCTTACTATTTGCACGCAAGAAATATCAATGCGTCAAAAATAACTGAAATAGACGCGACCAACAAAAGTTGCCTACAACCATTAAACGTGGAGTTCCGCTGGGCAACGTTCTAGGTCTCACGTTTCGGAAAAAAACACCCTTCTTTCTCAAATTGCATTCAATTTATGTACGGATAATCGAATGGAGCGCGGGAGGCGTCTCGCCTTCGCACGTTTAATTACGTCGCGATAGGCGTCGCCGCCATCGTCGTCTCGGGCGCCTAGGATCTTACCCTTAATCTGACACCGAGCGTGATACGAGGCTTCTTCATCCCTCCGGACAACCTAATGAGAGAGCGAGAGCGAGAGACGTATTTAATCAAAAGACGGACCCGTCCTCCCCCCTTGCACCCTCCTCCGTCGCTCCAGACTATTACCAACAAAACATCCATTAAGAACCAAACAATTAATTACGGCAACTTTCATGCACTCCCGCCGCAATGAGCCGTCCGAATTTAATACAAAACTTTTCTTTCGGGATTAAGGCAGCGTCCAATTATTGCTCGCAGCTTCTCTCCTCACTTTTTTCTCCCTCACTGTGTGTGTTATCTTCCTACCACCCTCACAGCTTCATGTTTACTTCTCTCTCTCTCTCTGCCTTTACTCTTCTCCAATCTTCCCTCTTTGTCCAACACATGTGTGTACATGGATCGGACGTGGATGGTCCGGGTCTGGGGAGGGCTTTAATAAAGCCGGAAAGCCGTTTAGCTAAGCGGATTTTGGAATTGTGCCCATTTTACATTAATTTATTAAAACTCCCGGCCAGCGAAAACAAAAACTTGATTAATTTTAATGCCCAGCGCTAACTACCATTCATCAGACTACGGGGGGAAAGCTTACACTTTGCTTTCATTTGCGGATAAATCGAACTACATACACTGAATATTGAATAAAAACTAATTAACTTAACATTAATTCTTGATGTTAATTGAAAACTACACTAATAAAACTAATTACTTAAAAGATCATTCAATTAAAATCAAGTTGGCTACTCTTTCATTGATTTGTTTAACAGCTGAAGCTCTAAATGTCACGGCTGGAGCAGCGGATCGAATGTGCTCGGATGACAAATGTGTGTGCGTCTGGCTTAAAACGGTCGTAAATTATCGGTTTCGATTGAAAAAACGGGGGCTAAAAGAAAAATATATTGAGAATTGATAAAGAGCTTCCCCAGGTTGGAATCATCGATTTTCGTTAATAGAATCGTCGCTCATTCCGAACCGCCGCCCCATGACAGGTGTGTCAAAGCGGTGTTGGTTTGTTTGTTTTCCGTCATATTTGACAGGCAAATTTGAATTAATGGCGCGAAAATTTAACCGAGTAAATTTATTTATAGTATTTTGCGCGAACATTCGTATTGATGTAAATTCTGTATAGGGGGGTGGGGGATGGTCTCTCGTTAACGCGAAACGAAGGAGGCTGTGGTTGAGGCGTCGCGACGCCGACGGGAGACAAATTGGACGCAGCCGACCGAGACGCTCGTTTGCAGGACCCGCTGCACATGTACGCCCTTTCGCCACCACCCCCCACCCCACTCATTTTTATTATTATATTACGCTAATTCGGTTAATCTGACAAATAAATGTAATTACGTCCTGCAATTCGCGCCCCGAAAACTTTTACCGGAAACGTTCAAAAACGGCAGAGTTTTAATCACGACAATTCATATTTCGCGCCAAAACAAACGTACTCGTTTCGTTTTTGTCTTTTGTACATTAATTTGCATAGAATGCTTTGAAAATATTTAAATAAAAGTGCAATCACTTGACATTTCATCAAATATCTTGATAAGTAATGAAGATAGATGTATCATCAATGAATCATTTTGAAGCTAAAATTTCAAAGAATCGGAAAAGTTTAAAGAAATTATCAAATTCCGTTTCGTTTTGTCAATAACGAGCTTACAAAATTGACAAATTGATTTCTTCATAAATTCTTGTAAACTAATATAGATAGATTCACGATCAATTAACCATTTTGAAGCTGAAACTATAGTTAATGAGAAAAGTTCATAGAAATTATTAATTTCAGTTCCGTTGTTAAATAATACACTCTAGAAATTTTAATGGGAAAGGTGTTTCAAGTAATATAGGTAACAAAGTTTCAAAATTTGATTGTTTCAAGTTGTAGAAAACAAGTGATAGTTAATTATTCGAAAAACTAATTAGTCTATAGTGATGTATGTATGCAATTTTGAAAGCTTAAGAATGTATTACGATAACAATTGAAAGTGCAACTGAAGATTGTTGAAAGAAAAGTTTTAACAACAAGATAATGTTCGTAAACAGATGACGACCACATTATAAATAATCCTGGGGTTGGGGTGGGGGGGGGGG
>JAFMTC010001970.1:85913-122305 GCA_018845635.1 Nicrophorus orbicollis | reverse complement strand
CTATCGTCAATCAACGAAGGCCTGGATTAACAATTGACATTCGTAAAACGTCAATCGTTTTCTATCATCAATCAACATAGGCCTCGATTAACAATTGACATTTGTAAAACATCAATCGTTTTCTATCGTCAATCAACGTAGGCCTGGATTAACAATTGAGATATGTAAAACGTCAAACATTTTTCGAATATCAATTAACTTAGGCCTGGAACAATTGACATTCGTTAAACGTCAAACTTACTTACTTCACAATTGACACATTGGAATTGAATACATTGTTATACTCCCTGTGCGATGATTTACAATGTCTATAAATAAAGCAAACGTTCGTTACCCTCTAGTTTATTCTAGTTTTTTTTGTGTGTTTGTTATCAGTCTGCTGTGATAGTGATTACTGCGACAATCGTGCAACATTTCACCAACTGTAAACTGTGATTCGGCTATCGCGTTTTACACAAACAATTAAGCGTATTTCCTCATCTGAACTTGTAATCTCCTTTCGAATATCTGCGTGTTGCTTCAAACGCTTTTGATAGTAATAATTAGAAACGAGTTATCTCCGCACGTCATTTGTTCACATTATTAAGCAAATCAGCTTCTACTAATAAATCATTCCTGAGATTAACACATTCGATGATGTAATACGATTTTTATAAATACTCCGATACCTCGCTTTACGGCAAAGCGAAAAGCCGTAAAAGGAATCAATTGTCGCGCATGCGCAAGATTGACAACATACCGACATTTTGTTTTGCCGTTGTAGCGAAACATTTTAGTGCTGCCTAAAACATGCCGTATTGCAAGGTATGGGTGTATTTTAATACATTTTTTTTTGTTGAAATAATAGAATTTTGATAGAATTAATCAAGTGTTTATCGATACATTTTCGGCACTCAAAAACGAGTAATCTCTGAGATAATTGCAACGAGACAAAAGTGCATTGATTTTGTTTTGTTTTGCATGCATTGGATCGCAGTGTGTGTGACCTGCAAACTTTTGTTTCAGATGATTAGGATGGAGGAGAACGAGCCGAGGTACTACGAAGCCGAGGATTTCATGTGCGACCAAGTGATAATCAGCGCCGAAGTTGACGTCGACTTCAAAACCTACAGATCCACCATCACAATACCAGCCACGTGAGTTGACAGCACTTAATTCATTCAATCCAATGACTTATTACACAATCTGACACAATCATCCGTCACATTTTGACGTGACTGAAAACTGAAAAGTGGACTACTTGATTTTCACGCAATTTGTTCACCCAAGTGAATTAGTATGTCAATGACATCGATTGAATCGTCTTTGTTTCGTTGTTAACATTGAAGTTGAAATCATTTTGCTGCATTAAACGGTCTTCGGCGTTTCCATCGGTAAGCAATTTAGTACCACTTCGTCCGTCCTTGGCACGTTCAAATCACGTTCGTCTATGTGCAATAATAAGCATGTAAGTGAGTAAATAAATAAATAAATAAAGACTCGGGTTAGGAGGCGTAGCAACAGCACACTTCCAAGTAAAGTTTCGAGTAAACGAATTTGCGTGTTTATCCGTGCAAACGCGAACTCTCGCGGAATGCATTCGTTCCAGCAGATTAGAATGCAGAAATTGATATGCAATATTCGAGAAATTACGTAACAAAGAAAGGATTATTGTTGAACTAACTTAAATTGTAACATTTTACTAATGATTTCTATAATTTGATCAATTAACATATTCAAATTATGCTACAGTAGATGTTCGAAGCTTTTAAATTAACATGTTTTTGCTTAATTAATGGTTTTGGTATGATAAAATATGAAAATTTATGTTTTAAAACTATTCTCGAAGGAATGTTACGTTTTAGTGGTTTTAGCTATAGAAAGGCCATTGGAAGTATCGTACGCATCAGGTTTGTGTACAACTCTTCCCAACCAAGGTAAACGTGAAAATAGCGAAGCTCTCGTCAAGTACTGTTTCGCGAAGGTGGCATGCGAAAACAAACGAGAGCAGCATGTAAACAAACATATAACAAAAGCCCGATTCTATGTTGTTATTTCTGGATGGGGTAAAATGAGATTCTCCGCGATTTACGCGAAGCGTGTGATCATTAGCGCTGAAAATAACTGTAAATAGAACTGAATAATTGAAGCAATTGGTGCACCATCGGACGAGCCGTGGAAGTTTTCCGTAACCCCGGTGACCGAAACATCTGCCGTCGTTTAATATTCGATTGATTTTCAATTGGCAATCGATTATCGAGCGCGTCAACACTTGTTGATGAAACAAAGAGATGAAACAAAAAATAACGGATGGTTTGAATTCTGTGTCGCAAATAGAAAGATTTTCGCGTTGTCAGCCGAAGAAAGTGGAAAGGATTTGCATTTGGAATGAATCAGGTTGTAGACCCCACACAGAGGTTCGTTTTTCGAAATGCAGCTGCGGTAATTTTAGATTTTGGCGAAACGCTACCGTACAAATGACGATCCTCAATCGATTAACAAATGTAGATTTGAAAAGGTTTGCCGTGTTTATATTTAACAACTCGTTCCTTTCGACGCACATTTGACGTAACTCGCGGTAATTCGACGTTCAATCGCAGCGCGCGAATGTCATGGGTTGTTTCCATGACAACCATGTTATGGTTTGCGAATTTCTCAGGTGTGGTTAGGATGACGCGAATTTCGTAAACTTATAATAATTGATTTAAGACAACCTTATATTCTTTGATTTTGGATCTTATTAAGTAAGTAGATGATTAAACGTGTAACGATGCCTGAAATCAAGTTTTGGGCAAAATATAACCAAAATTTAAAGCTTTTATTGGTATTTTGTATACAACAAACAATATGTCAACAAACGAAACTATAAGTATTATATTCCAAGTCACGTCATCTCATGTTTAACAAATTGTAGCGAAACAACAAAAGAGAAGCGTTCCCATAGCGACGAACACGAACAGTTAGAATCAGTTATTTACTCTTGCGTTGTGTAATAGTGATTACTAAATGATAGCAATTAAGCAACGCTATTGGAAGCAGTTTGAATACCGAAAAGTTCGCTCAAGGTTGCTTCAATTAGTTTCATTTGAATCAAACGTCTCAATGAAAATGAAGCACTGAATGAGTTTAGCGTGTGTTCGATTCCGCACTGAAGTTGTAATTGATACGAGAAATGCACATTTTGAGAGATTTTTCTTCCAATTCAGCGAAAGATAATCACAAGCATTACTCGATTGGTGTGACCTTGACTCGATTCGCTTATTCCCATATAAGTACACTTGGCATTGTGTCAAGTGAATAAGTGGCGGCTGGATTAAAATGTGGGCTGACAATAAGTTCACGTTCGTTCGAAGTGTTCGCCTTATCTTGCGAACTATGTGTTGTTTCCTATGCAAATAATATCAATAATGCAACGAGACAAAAGCTCAATGCTGCTCTCCATTGTATTTAAATTGCGCAAGGAAAGTTTATATTGTATTTCGAGTTTCTTCTATTTTGAAACAAACTTACTTCAACAAACACTATACTGTTTGTAAAAAACGATGACCGGACGAATAAGAACATCTAAGAACAAAACGTTGAGAAAACAGAACATGTTGTCGTGTCCCGGGATGGAATATCTCTGGACACTTGTGGAAATATCTCGTGGTTACGTCGTTGTGGAGTCTTGGTGTGTTTTTATGGAAGTCCCAGGAGGTTTTTATGGAAGTACTGGCTTCCAGTCGTATCGGACTTAGGTGTAGAGACAGAAAATTATGCTGGGATCCAGGAAGAACCTTTCCGATCGATGGGTGTATAACAAGAGAGACCGATCGGTTCCTATTTCGTCAATTTATAGACTTCTAGGATCATAAAACTTAGCCCTTCCTTCATCTTCCTTATTTCTATCGACCAATCATGGGTTTCGCACGTGGGGTGGATCTTATCCTATACTAACTAACTAACTTAGTGGGAGTACAATATTTGGAAGTAAACATGGTATTATTCCCTAATCATTATGTGATTAGAATATGGAATCTTCCTAAATAGAAATGTACCTCGTTAAAGAGATCGTACTTACAATAGTCAATACTCATTAAGGAATGACATAAACAACAATGGTTATACATAACAATGTCTTTGATCAACAATAACTTTTTTTAAATTTTATAGTGACAATTCTTTACATTAAATAAGTTTTTCCCTCTTCAATTCTTATCAAATTTTCCGTCTTCTCACTAATCTATTTTGTTCTGTTTCTTCTGGTAAACATAACTAACAGTCAGATTTGAACAACCACTTTTGACGTTGTCAATGCGACAAGTGACATTAATTGACATTAAGTGACAAGATCATTCATTATTAATGTCATTACATAGAAATTTCATGATTGGACGTGAAATGTGAAATACACCCACACATTATATTTTCATGTTTTTTTTTTTGCATTTTATCATAGAACATTCATAGACGATAAGGAAATGACTGAAACTACTCGATACAATCGATTCGGAAAGCAAAACGAAAACAAAACAATCCTTGTTCTTTATTCCAAGGCTTCCAATTTAAAAAAAAAACTACATAAACGTGCGCATACCAACACAAAAAAACTGATATGTTACACGAATAAATTACCATTAATGCGTCAATTACATAACGTTCGAAAAAAATGCGCCAAAAAAACTGGTCAAGTAACATTTGATATAGGCAATATATGATACACGTTGCTTGTTGAGTTGCATGCATATTTCAAATAAAGTTTGAAAACAATCTCTTGTGCAACAATTTTCATTCGCTTATTTGATTGAAAGAAGAGGGAGGGGGTCAAATTAAAGGTCAGGTAGAAGGAAAAGCAATTTGAATGAATAATGATTCACACTTCTTTGTATTGTATTGTCTGTTCTCGCTTAGCTTTTATTTTTTAAAAAATGACGCACTATTCAAAGTTTGAATTTTTTATACATTCAACACAATGTATTCATGTGTTGTGAACTTTGCCTATACTAAATATTGGATTTAATTCAAATTACTTACATAACATTGTTTATATTCATATTTGACCATAATACATGGATTTTTTTTGCAAATTTTAATAAATAATACAATTGGCTATATGGAATATAACTTAAATTAAGCAATTTACGTGTTTACTACCAAAATATATTAAGTATAAAATTAAGTTTCTAGTTGAATTATATGCATTTAGTTAAAATTTGCCCATCAACAGTATCAGCAATGATTAACGTGTTCTCCACATGTTAATTAATGATTTAATTATGATCAAATTACGTTCGTTGAATCATATTTTTCTCTGTGTATAGAATACTTAAGTATATTTACATTATCATATCATGTAAACATATGGAATCTTTTATTAATACTGAGTTTCGCTATTTAGATATCAATTGCTTTGAGTATACAATAGTTGTTATTCTACATTATCAGTTGCATATCTATTTAATTCTGTTTTAAATACAGTTTATTTATAGTTGCATTTCAGATAATTCTCCAATGTTTTTCGTAAACAGAGTTTAATGCGCATTGATTTCATTATAAATCCATATCAGAAATGAAAATGATTTGTTGTTGTTGTCAGTCACGAATGTTATGTAATTATGAAATGTAATCGACTGTCGTTGATTTAAGTTTACTTTATTTGTTTATATACATGTTTTTTTCTACTTGGATTATTCCTAATGTAAGAAGAAAGTGGTGGATTATTAAAGAACGGTTTCGGATATTATCAATAGTTGGTGGTGGTGCGCACGTAGGAGACGCCGGAGGGCATGCAGACTTTGTCGACTCCGCCTGGGAAGAGTTTCTCGATGTCTTCGTCCTTAACGCTCGGCACGACCATGACTTTCTCTCCGGGCTGAGGAAGAAGAGAGAGTTGAGTAGAGAGTAGAGATATCTCTGAGGATTCGTGGTACTTACGACCCAGTTAGCTGGAGTGGCGATGTGCGGCATCCTATCGACGAGCTGCAGGGAATCGATGACGCGCAGGATCTCGCTGCAAACAGAAACAGAATCAGTTTCACAGTTTCAAACAACAACAATGAGTTTATGATGATGTTCGGCTTGGATGGATGGTGATCAACTTACTCTACGTTGCGGCCGGTGGAGGCCGGATAGTGCATGGAGAGGCGCAGCTTGTGCTTGGGGTCGATGATGTAGAGAGCCCTCACGGTCATGGCGTGATCCTCGCTGTCCCTGTTCGTCTCGTCGATCATGTCCAACCTGACGGCCAGCTCCCTCGTCTCGTCGGAGATGATGGGGTACGGGAATTCCCCGGGAATGTCCAAGCAGTACGACTTGATGTCGTTCACCCAGTCGACGTGGCTCTGCAGCTTGTCGCAGGAGTGCGCCAGCAGCTTGACGTTCCTCTTGCAGAACATCGGCTGGTGCACCGCGATGCGGCCCAGCTCCGTCGTGCAGACCGGGGTGAAATCGGCGGGATGCGAGAACAGCACGACCCATCTGAACAACAAATCGACATGTTTACAAGAGTTCTATTACTGCAAACCGCTGCACTTACGAATCGCCTTGGAAGTCGTAGAACTGGATGGGGCCCTTCGTGGAGTTGGCCTTGAAGTTGGGGATGGTATCACCTAAACGCATCGACGGCATTTTGAGTTCGATTTCGCTGCTGCTTGCTCGAAAGGCTAAACACTGAATGGCGCTCTCGCACTCCTCCGTCCTGCTATTTATAATGATCCTGCAGCAGAAGGTGGGATCATCGCGCGTACGATATTCGCACCGCCTTTCCGAACCCCGCATCGTCTTATATCATATCTTCATTACAAAAACATTCAAGGATGATGTCGGACATCAATATTTATCAGCGCACAGCAACATTTCTGTTCACGTACAAGATAATTTCAATATTCACACTCGTACACTTTTTGAAACACAATGCACAAGTTTAAGGTCCAATTCAAATGCATACGTCCTCCAATTCCATTCATTTTACTGGCAGTTCCTTCATTAGTTTGTATACTTTTGATGCCCCATTACGTCCAAAAGGGAAACTAAACAAGTACACAAGTTTTCATCTCTACCCATTCCATTCATTTTGCTACTAGTTTCTTCGTGTTTTTCGATGCCCTACCTGAAAGGCATTCGTCTCTGTATGTCTGCATTTCAAATTAGAAACCCAATTTGCAAATAACTTAGAAGCAGCCTCACCGTGAACTCAATCTAAACTTGGCTTCAATTTCATTAGCATTTAGGTCTGTCTCAAAGCGCTCAGTTCTCTACTTACTTTACTACATTACATTCATATTACTGTCTAAATGATTCAACAGTGAATTGTTGCATGTTTCTGAAGTTTGTTATTTGAATTCGAAAGTATGTTATTAGATACGCGTATTTTGGATAATTCGATTAATTAACAGTAATTTTCTTCAAAACCAAAAATCGCCTCTTGCCATCATGTCCCACATTATTTCACGGTTAACTTGAAACTGCGTTAAACTACTTTCACATTGCAAGTAGGCGATGAAAGAGTTTCTCGTAACAAGATCAAGCGGGCTTTGAACTCTAAAACCAAAACACATCAAGAACAAAACAACAACAACAACGTCATTAGATGGAAATGTCAAAACCTTAATATATAGAAATATGGATAGGCTTTCTAATCTACAATAACAACCCATTCAGATATGAACCAAGTTATTTGTGTTATAGTTTTTCATTACAATAATAGAGAATAAATATTCCGCTCGGACTTTGCACGATCGGTAAATCAGCGAAACGCCCTTCTGCTGTGCGACGAATTGGATAATGCAGGGAGAAATTCCGTGACAATTGTTACGTTGATTGGTTCTGTGTGCGACGCAGCAGGATGTGTCTAATCTACACCATGCACGCACCAAACACTCGTCACCCGTTATTGATGCTGGGTGATAAATTGCTAGAAGTTGTTGTTGTTGTTTTTTCGTTGATTACGGTCATAATAAAAGTAGCGTTTTTCTGCATCGCATGCAACGCGAAGCGTTAAACGTTCCATCAATTATTATGTCACTTGATATCATCAAGACGGTTTTATCTGTTTCCGATAAATGCACGGCACTCCTACAAAACAAACAGCGTTGCATAACATTCGCCTTCTATTTACTTTTGTTGCCCTCTCTCTGTGCGTTAAATGTTGACTTATCTCAAATGTTCATCACTTATTATGCAATGATGAACCCCAACTGCAGTGCGCATTATCTTCTACCAGAATATTCCATTGCGTTTTCGTTGTTAAGCGCTACGCAATTGTTAATTTGTAAACAAAATGATTGTTTATCCAGACAGTGCAGTCTGAATATCTTCTGAAAATAGAATCGCTGCAAAATTTCAATTATTTAGAATGTTACAATGAAAATATCAGGTAATACGATCATTCTAATTCACTTTTCTAAGTCTTTTTGCAACGATATTTACATTCGGATATTCTGTAAATCTCGTTGCAGATACTTGTTTTGGAATCGTTTCCCATTGATGACTGTTTTTTTATTGGGAATCCTGAAGAATGCCCTGAAAGAGGTCATGAAATCCTGTGTTGTATCTGGAATTCGGAATGTAGAAATACGACTTTGACATTAATCACAATTTCATTTGTTTCGCTTACTTTTCAATGTATTTTAGCAAATATGTTCAAAGCTTACTTCGATTAAGGCGATGCAATTACATTTACAATTTCTTCTTGCAGTAAATTACGGTTGGCCGTTGCCCTGCTGACGGACTCTTTGCTACCGACGGTCGTGGGAGCTTACTACGCCTACTTGAGGAACCAGAAGTCGGTGTTGGAGAATGTGCGCAGACAAATCTTGCCGGCCGTTTGGGCCGTGGTCGCCAACTACCTGTCGAGATCCCTTTCCTCGGTGCAGAGAGGCATCGTGTACCCCCTGACCTTTGTGCCGATCAAGTCGAGCTGCCTGGATGTCGAGTGCGAAACGGACGAAGAACCGCCCGAGAAGTGCGTGAATTGCATCGTCCTGAGCGAACCCGAAGGAGACATCAAAGCGGACATCATCTTCATCCACGGTCTCCATGGATCGCTGGGCAACACCTGGAAGCAGGGCTTGTGGCGCCATCCGAAGCACAAGCTCAGCCGGAGCAAGGCGATGGGACACAGCCAATCAACTGGTAACCACTTGCAACTTCAAATGCACGCAGAGATCACGATATTGTTATATGTTTTCAGGTAATTTGCCGAAAGCCACAACTCTGGCTCACAAATCGTTGAAGAGGAGCGTCTCAGGAAATTCCCTGGTGCCGCCGAACAAGATTGCGAAGAGAACGATCGACGATTGCATCGATAACGATTTCGTCGTCCAGAAGAGCCAAGACGTTCCCGTTCAGCAAGGGTACACGCCGTGTTGGCCGCAGGAGTGGTTGCCGAAGGACTGCCCTGGAATAAGGGTGATCGCTTTGAACTACACCACCGATTCGCATCTGTGGAGGCCCGTTTGGATCAAGAAACGCAACCGGTAACTAGACGCGAAACTGATTGTAAACGATCGATTCATCGATATGTTTTGGATGCAGGACCAACATGACGGAGCGAGCCAAGGAGATGATCGAGCATCTGCTGAAACTGGGCGTCGGTCGTAACCCCATCGTCTGGGTGGGCCACTCCAAGGGCGGCCTCTTCGTGAAGCAGCTCATCGCCGACTCTTGGGACATGAGGGGTCAATCCGGGATCGGAGATTTGTACCGGCAGACCAAGGGCATCCTCTTTTACAGTGTGCCGCACCGAGGCTCCATCCTGGCTGACTTCAATCTACCCTTCCTCAGAAAAAGCATCGAATTAACGGAGATTCAAAGAAGTAAGCCTTTCCTTCAAACATTCCCACCGAAATTACAAGTACATTCCCTTGCAGATTGTCCTTTCGTTTTGCAACTTCACGAGAGATTCCTGAAAGTGTGCAAGGACGAAACGTTCAACCCCGAGATTTTCAGTTTCATCGAGACTTCGTTCACTCTGATGACATTCATCTACCTGAAGATCGTCGCCTACGAATCCGCAGGTAATTCAATTCGTAAACATTCCTTGCGAAATTATTGAATGTTTCTCGTTCGCTTTCAGATCCAGGTATTGGATCGATCCGCGGAGTTCCGTTGGACCACAGGGAGATCTGCAAACCCGCTGGACGCGATTGCTTCCTGTACGGGCAACTAGTGAAATTAATCAAGAGCGTGTTGTCCGAAGAGAACGACAATTGCTTACCACATAGAATGATCTTAGATAATGCTTACCAATAGTGATGTAGATATTCGTTCAAAGTGAACTCAACTTTTACGAACCACGGGTAAATCACGGCACTGATTCAGTGCTGAAACAGAGATATAGTGTAGAGTGGAACAATGAGAGAATCTTAGAGCTTTCGAATTACCACATATATATATATATATAGTTTTGTATATACAGATTATAGATGATGTGATGCGGTGTGCCATAGTCAATCCAAGTACCGGTACCTCTTCAAAGAGTAATATTTAGTCTCCGAATGTGATCACATTTTCTTCTCACAAAATGGATAACGATGGAAAGAAACAGATTCGAATGTACAGTTTTTTACTTAAGAAGTTCTACAAGAATTGTGATATTAATCGATAGGTTTTATTTCTTTTACATTGAGTATGTCTGGTTGGATGTATGTCTAGTTATTTTACACTTTAAATAAATATTTTATAAATACACCCGAACAACATTCTTCGATCCATCCTTTTCCATCGAATACACTTTTATCTCTACGGATACCCAAAATGCTTTTATCAATTAATTGAAAGTTAATTAGGAATTTAGTCGTAAACAAAATTGACTTCTACGTTCTCAATACAAATGGCTATTGACCATACTTGCAAATGTAATTATTCCAGAAAAAATTCAAATTATTACGAATATTAACTAATTGGTTAAAGCACTGATAAAAACTACCTATCAAGAGGTAATGAAATTCAACATATTTTAGTTAATAGGATAGCCTAATTAATAACTAATAATTAGAACAGCGCAGAAAGTGCTGAACTATAGCCTTCGATTGAACGCCCACAAGTGGCCAACTTTTCCGTGTGCATTGTATGCAACCAAACATACAATGTATTCTTATCCTCTTTATGATTATATATAGTTCAGCCCTTTTCCGTTTTCCAAGTTAACCCTTTCCAATGCTGTTCCTTTTGATTTACATGTATTGTTGGTTGCAGAGTATGACAAAACATATTATTTTTTGCTAATTACAGCATAAGAATTTCAATTAACGAAATGCTATGTTTATGTAAGAACAGGCAAATATTTATATTAAGTAAAAGTAATGACATAAGCATATTTGAACATATCAAAATGTAATGTAAATATTGCTGAAAGATTGGAACTTTAAGTAGTTTGAACAAGATCCAATTGGTCAATATTTACAGAGCTGCTTCCCACAATTGATCGTCATTTTTTTCTCAAAACCCAGTGCATCTTCGATCTGTGAGAAGTTTGACTAAAGGAACTGAAGATGCATATTTCTTAACAATTTTAACTTTATAATTGTTTAAAATATATGTATTTTGTATTGTGTTTACGTATTTAATAAAAAAATACTGATGTGTACATTAATTTCCATTGTTTTGATTCCTTTCGGTTGCTGTTAATTCATTCCGCAGCAACAAAGTCAAAGTAATTCGTATAAAAATGTTGACTAAAACTTTAAAAATAACTATGAAATATAAATAAAGTCTCTATATTCACTCTACGTTTATTGTCTTGGGTTGAGACGTATCTGAAACCAAATGGGAGATGTTCAATTTCGATCTGTAACAAATGCAAACAGCTCACATCTTTTGATCAGGATCTTCTCCAAGTTGTGTATCGGTGATTCAAAGAGCAAACAGAGGACGAATGCGATCGCAAACGTGATGGTGACGTGTCCCAAAGCTTGGACGGTCTGCAAATGTGAAGGCAAAGTAAAGTTACAGTTACAGCGATCTTCGAGTTGCAAGTTTACCAAATCGAAGACGCTCAAGTACGTGGGGACCCGTACGGATCCGGAGCTGTAGATCTCGACGACGCCGTTCACCAAGTACGCGCAGTACGTGAGTTTGCCGAGGGGCGCGAACACTCTGGAGCCGAGGAACTTGCTCAGGCAGTTTCCTGGACAGTTGTCGAGGACGCAGACGAAGACAATCCAACCCATGGCGAAGCACCAGCCCAGTCTGTGGAGCGGAGCGTAGATCGCCGAAATCCAAACGTTGTACTCGTACGATGGAGAGTAGAAGAGAAGTATGGAGAACAGAGAGGCGAATCCGCTGATCGAAGCCACGATGTTGCCGGAGATGATCACGTAATTCGGGATTTTAAATCTGAGAGAAGAGAGGAAAACGCAATCGTGTATCGATAGACGGAATCTCGGTCAACGGTTATACCCTTGCAGTCGGTAAATCGCGTACCCAAAGACCATACCGATCACGTAGCCGATAGCGCGCATCTCCGTTTTAATGTAGGCCGTCTTGAAGTAGTGGTTGTTCGTTAGGTCTGAAATCTCGCTAAGAGAAACACGTTAATACATGCATTACTTCAAGCAGCTAAACTAATTACTTCAGGTAAATCATGAGTGTCGGATCCAGTCGTCTGAAGAAAGTTATCAACCACGGCAAAATCGCCGTCACCAATAGAGTTGAAGCGAGCAGAAGCGGTCCGAGCAACGTCCATTTCCACAGCGAGTAGATGATGATTGGGGCGAATACGAAGAGCTGCGTGTCGACGGAAAGGTACCAGGCTTGGAACATGCACTACAAATGAAGAGAAACGATGATTTTGATGGACGCGGAGGAAAGGAATCGCACCTGTTGGTCGGTTTGCAGGTAATTGTTGAGGTAGAGAAGATTCGTCCACCAAGAGCGTAAGCAACGCTCCTGCTCGACGCCCACCTTCTGCTGCCAGAGGGGGCCGTCTCCTAAACGCAGCAGGAACGTGCAGTAAAAGCCCAAAACCACAAAGTAGGCCGGCGTCAGTCTGAAAGAAACGTCATGAGATTTAGAAACAAAAGTTTGTTATCTGAGCCCACTTATTATTTTTGTATATATATAGAGTTACTTGGCAAGTGAAACGTCAATCTGAAAGAAACGCCATAACATTTAGAAACAAAAGTTCGTTATTTGAGCCTACTCATTTCTTTTTTTATATATAGAGTTACTTGACAAGTGAAACGTCAATATGAAAGAAACGTCCTGAGATTTATAAACAAAAGTTTGTTATCTGAGCCTACTTATTTCTTTTTTTATATATACAGTTACTTGGCAAGTTAAACGTCAATCTGAAAGAAACGTCATGAGATTTAGAAAGTAACTCTAACTACCTGATGTATCTGGCAACGTATAGGACGAATACGTTGACAGCACCCTTTTTCTTTTCCAGCTCCTGCAGCAGCAAACGACAGAAGAGGAATCCGCTCAACAAGAGGAAGGTGTCCACGAGAAGGGGGTTGTTCAAGAAAATAGCGTTCTGCGGCTTTGCGAGTTCCTGTTGAGATTAAAAATCAATTTACGATACATGAAATGGATCAACACTTAGCTCACTCTCTCATAAAAGTCAGCATTGACGAAGGGCGAGTTGACGCGGAAGATCAGGCAGTGGCCGGACAAGATCATCACCATCGAGATGACTCGAATGCCGCAGATGCAATCCAAATTGAGGTCGTTGTTGTTGGTGCTCCGCACGGCCAAGATCTTCGACGCATTTCTGATCAGCGAAAAGGAGACGAGGATCTGCCGACGCAGAGGATCGTCCTTCCTGCTCCTGTCCAGCGCGTACTCCGACCTCTTCGACTTCTTCCTGATGTGAACGACGTGGTAGAGCGTCGTTCCGAGGACGAACGTCACGAACAAACAGATGATCGAGCTGAATTTGTAATTGAATGGTAAATATTAGATTTTCCGAGAGTCACGCATCACCTGTAAGCTATCTCCAGGTAGGAAATGGGTTTCGTTCGGTTCTTGCTGCAGAGAGATGCGGGCACCGTCACAGCTAAAGCGGATTCTCCGAAGAATCTCTGGAAAGCGTCTTCGAGGAGGGCGAGGATTTCCTCCGGGCTGCAGCTGGACGGAACGCAGATCGCCCAATGCACAGTCGCATTCTTTGAAAACATTCGTTTGTACTAAAAACAAAAAGAGACAATTGTTACATCCGATTGTAAAATGAAACCGGTTTTAATTTATAGTTTCAATCTAAACAATCGTGTAGAATGTTAAGTTCATTAAACTTGATTACATGAAATCAATAAATTACCTGAGTCTCTTTGGCAAAACTGTTGCTGGATATTTGAATCAAACAGTACTGACCGAAATCATCGGACAGGCATTGATCGAAATTTCCCAGCTGGTAGGAGTTTCCCGCTAGGATCCCTTGAGGAAACTTCACCGAAGAATCGAACACTGAAATCTTAGACTTAGGATTCAGGTGTCATTTTCGAACGCTTCTAACTCACTCTTCATGGCCCATCTCTCCTGCTTCGCGAATCCCTCCAGGTACGCTCCGAAATCCCTTTGGCAAATTCCCTGCGTTGCCTCTTCTAACGCTTCTGCAATCCTCTGAATATCTGAAACCGGTAGATCACCAACACCACCTTCCACCCCGAATGTAATTTCCAATCACAAATTCTTCCAATTAACGTACCTGTCGCAACGAAACTCGTGTAATTGTACCCAACAACTAAATTAATTAAGCAGAAAGCGATAAATAACACCTCCATATTTCCAGTGTGAAGTATTGCAAAGATGCGACGATTACAATATTTTCAATTTGCAACGAATAGACTTAAGTCTGCGTGCAAGACGGGTGGGAGAGACTCAATCGATCAGCAAATTTAAGTCACATCAAGCAAGCGTAAGCAATTGTCATCCGGACAGCAATTTTCGTCCACTAAACAAATGGACTTCTTTCTCAACAGAAACCTCAGAATTCCCCACTTTCTTCGAAAGGTATATTAGCATGTTGTTGTCGCCTTTTTTTTTTCGGCGGATTTACGTGAAGATAACGATATGCAAGTGGAAATAGCTTGGATGTTAAAATCAATTTATTAAATTTATTCGCAAAGCAGCGCAAATATTTGAATAGAAGAGTAAACATCGAGGCAGTTTACATGTTATTTTTAAAGTTTGCAATAAAATAAATTAATACATTTAAACAATCTGTTAAATTGTCATATGTCATGTGTCATCAATATTTCAAATGATTTTCCAAAGGTGAGGAAAAGTTTCGTAGATTAATATTAGTATTCATAACTAGAGGAATGGAATATTGTTATGTTTATCATCATCATCTTTCGCTTAAAATGAAGCGTGAAATGAGTTTTTCTTCATTTACAGTTCAATTCATTTGTTTTATGCAACATCATCATGTAATGACAGTGACAATCAGCCTGTGGGGATGTTGCGTAACCATATTGTGTTTTGTTTATGCTAAGCACACTTGGCTACCGTTAATGTTTTCGAGGCCTACCAGTCTTCAAAAATGAAGATTTTATTAATCACATTTGTAATTATTGAGATAAAAAGTTCAAAATCGTGTTAAAGCTGCCTTTTCTCAGCTCCCATTTAATGAACTTATCTTAATTAAATGTGTAATCTCGTGTTGATTATTGGGACGAGCCAATTGATATTTATTTTTTTTGGTCGTATGCGAGGATGTAACTCGTAGATCGAGATCCGCATGATTCAATGCTTTTCTTATCGTGAACGTAAAGTCCAAATTTCTAACTTAAATCGCTTTTATCGCGCAATAAATATATATGTTTTCTCATTATGAAATTGTGAGACGTCGATTATGTTTGAACATTTGCATGGAAAATTTTGCGAATATCTAATTAGCAAATGTAATTTACTCGGATGTCAATGATTATGCTATTTGCAATTGAAGGAATTGTCAAAGATGGTGTAGTTTAGTTCATCCAATAGGATTACATCGTATTTCGTAACCATGACGTTAAATGTCGTCATCTGACGTTTATTGGATTTGAAAGAAATGTCACGAGATTCGCTTGGAATCATTTGATTAATAATTAATTGAATCGGTTCGAAAATTAAGATGAAGTCATATTACATCACATTTATGATGACACTTGTTGCGACTGGAAATCTGACGTTTGACTGTCGTTTCAAATAAAAGAATTGCGATTGTTGTATGCAGCTGACGTTTAATTGTTTTTGATGGAAATGTCATATGTTAATTAATGAAATAATTACAGTGATTCATTTCCATTTTTCATTGTTATACAACACAATGTACTTAATTGATATTACACTTTTCTCTGGTGCAGGTGTTTGGCAACAATTTGCACAATAGATAAAAGGTGCAAGGTGTGTGTTTTCTTTTGAGAATTATTAATGCAAGTGCAATTAATAGGCTTATTTTGGAATGTTTGTATTTGAGGCGATAAAGATTACGCTTTGTTGGTTATGGACACGTTAAGTGTTTCCTGCGAATATTAATGCATTAATCCCAATGGGGATTTGGGGAATATATCTCGATGATGATACTCAAGATACTCGTTATCACGACGAGGGGAAAAAAGTTATCAATGGTGAAACGGGTACAATATGCGTACGAAAATAAAAACCTATAGAAAAGCAACGATTTCGTGTGAAATTTTGAATAGATTATTTTCATGGTCAGGCTCTGCGTGGAACGAAAGCAGGAAAAAGTAGTACAGAGTTAGTTACTCAATTCTTATTTTTATTGGTATAATATGATACAATATAGTATAATACGTTCAACAATAGGTACTACAGATAACTGGATGTATTAACAGTGGGTTGTTGTTTGTAAAGGGGGGCAGCATAACACAGAAATACACATATTAATTTAAACAATGAATCGTTGGTGCGAGAATCGTGATTACTGGTCGCCGCTCTCGAAGTAGGCCTTGCTGCCGTCGACGTCCGGCTTCATGGTCTTCTTGCCGGGCTTCCAGTTTGCCGGGCAGACTTCGCCGTGTTCGTCGGTGAACTGGAAGGCCTGCACGAGGCGGAGGACCTCGTCGACGGAGCGGCCGACCGGCAGATCGTTGATGGTGATCTGGCGGAGGACGCCCTTGCCGTCGATGATGAAGAGGCCGCGGAACGGGACGCCGGACTCCTCGTCGAGGACGCCGTAGTCGCGAGCGATCTTCATCGACTTGTCGGCCAGCAGAGGGATCTGCATCTTGCCGAGGCCGCCCTGCTTCCTCGGCGTGTTGATCCACGCGTGATGGCTGAAATGGCTGTCCGTGGACACGCCGATCACCTGCGTGTTGATCTTCTCGAACTCGTCGGAGCGATCGGAGAAGGCGATGATCTCGGTGGGGCAGACGAAGGTGAAGTCCAGGGGGTAGAAGAACAGGATCACGTACTTGCCCTTGTACTGGTCGAGACGGATCTCCTTGAATTGGCCGTCGACGACGGCGGTGCCCTTGAACGCCGGAGCCGAGTTCTGGATGCTTGGAACGGGCATGGTTTTACCTATTACTTTTCCTTCTTCCTCTTCTCGTTACGACCACCTCAACGGACAGAATGTGCGAGACTGATGCGATGCGCGCGTGCAAAAACTTATCGACCGCGCTCCGCTTCGCCACTCTAGAACGATCCTGAAGTCAGCCAATTTGCGCTCACTTGGATTTGCTTAAAAACCGTTTCAATCCATTTATTTTTGACTTGATTAGGCAACAACCTCGTCAGATTGACGATACCAACTTATAAATAAATCATCGGCGCGCGCGCGCTTTCCCCCAAATCGCAAATTTAAAACCTTTTTTCCGCGCCATTCCAATCCAACTTTCGCTAAACTTGACCATACTTCCTCAAAGCATCATCAAACAAGAATATGAATCTAGAAAACTACATAATATGCCTAATTAAGATCAGTATGTTATTAAAATTAACATTTATTAATAGGATTCATTTCACGGCCACAATGCATACATTTTCCGGCGATATACTTGCATCGACGTAATAGAACATCTCGCATCCGAAGCCAAGGGATTGCATGAAGTGCATCCGTCCGTAGTCCAATATGTTCTTGCACTTCCTGCCGACTTCCTCCTTTTCCTCCCTGCTCAATCCGATCTCTCTATCCCTGAAATTCAATTATCAAGCACGAAAGTAACAGACGTCGTCATCCTCCTCGTACCTTTCGTTAACCGGAATTTCCTTCGAATCCTTGCTCGAGTCCCGGCTCTGACCGCTTCCGCACACGGCCCAACTGACCATGCCGCACATGATATCGAACTCGTCTCTGGTCAAACCGTGTCGCTGGAAGCTCAATTCTAATGAGAAACTGTCTCTCTCCTCTCTCTTATTCGTGAACGAACTTACGGCAAAGAAGTCCTTTCCCGTGTACGCCGTCCATTGACAACGATGGTGGCAGCAGAACGCCATGATCACGCCGAACACCTTTCCTCCGTTACCCTCATAAGTTTTCAGACATCTCAAAGTCAGATCTGTGAACACGTTCGAGGATGATGACGAACTAAACAGTCTTCAATTGTGTGTGTGTACCTGTAGCGTCCCCGCAGAGGTGCTTCGTAAGCCCAACGACTCCAGCGCACTTTTCCGCCGCCTCGACTTTGTTCAGGACGAGATCCCCGATATCCGCTTTGACCCTATGCACGCGTCCTTCCGATTTATCCAGCTTGTTGTCGAATTTGTGCCTGTGCGACGCTCTCTCCACAAGAAGCACCGAACTGCCCTTCGTGTCGGCAATCGCCCGAGAGATCCAGTAGCTCAGCTGACCTGATCCAATGAGTTATTATATATCGATCACTCGCAAGTAGTAAAAATCGATCACCTTTTCCAGCTCCGAATTCTATGTAACAGGTCTCATCCTTGATCAGATTCTTCTGCTGCAGTATGCCGACAATGGACGAAGCCTGTATCAGGTGCTTTTTCGTGCGATCTCCAAACTCGGGTTTCTTGAGCTCCACCTCCAGTATCTCGTGTTTCTGCACATTGCTCACAATGTTTCCGCTGATTACCTCTACGATATGCGATTACAATTTACGGACTTGATTAGATTCTCATTCGGTTACCATCATAGACTTTCGTTATTTTCTGCACCAGATCCTTTATGGTTCCCGGCTGAACTGCGGACAACTGCCTGGTGTTCTGCAAGGTGAGAGTATGGTCGGGATCCACCTGGCCACAGTTCACCCCCTTGGATATGTATGGTAAATTGGTGTTCGGCTGAGCATTGCATATTTTCAGATGCTTCTGCAGCTTGTGTGCGAAGCACGTGCTGAAACAACATTGATACACAATTGTACGAACAAATATATATATCGAATACACACTGTTTGCTGTCCAAGGGACACACTATCCTCAACGTCTTCGCGTTTTCAGCACCTTCAGCCTGCGGGTCATTGGGCAGATGCTCACCGCAGTATCGGAAACCCCTCTTCACGGTCATCTTGCAGAATCTGTGTTTCCTTTTGACGAAGTGCTTGCATTGGACGCCCTCCGGTGCACCATCGTCGTCATTCATCTTCGTCGGCGTAAAGGGCAAATTTGTAGGTTATAATACTCGATGGACGAAGAGCAAGGTGAACGAACGCGCTTCTTCTCTTCACGTCATAATCTTTATTTAAATATAGTTCGCAAATACACAAAAGTTACTTTATATAAAATGTTCGTAAGCTTCATGTAGGCAAGACAACAGTGTCCGTCCTCCTAAACAACACATAAACCAAAACGAATCAATTCGTAATTCTACAACAACGTAAACAGAAATAATAATTTAAAAACATCCTCCGCTGCTAAACAAATCTTTAACAATTCACTTACAATTTATGACTATACAATGTATTTACATTAAATTATATTAATGGAATTATGTTATTCATATATACGTATATGTATACATATATCTATATATATATATATAAGTTAAATTATAGATACATTACAGTATTTATCCAATGATACGTCAACTAAACTTTTATTATCATACATCGACTTCGAAGATGAAAAAAACTCTGAAGTGATTTCAATTACAATTACAAGCAGTCCTTAAATTTCTTATGTGTCTCGAGTAATTATCGTTACGTTTGTTTATATATATTCACTCTTGCGACTTTAAAACTACTGACTCTCGTGTTGCTCTGACGTGGAGGAACCGCTGCCTCGCGAGTTCTGCACAACTTGAAATAGATGCTGCAAAGTGTTTTGCAGAGAAATGCCTGCAATGTCAATCGAACGGTTAGTGAGGAGGAGCAATCGATTGTGGGGACGACGCAGTATCTACCTCCCGAATTTGCCGTCTCGTTGGAACCGTTCGCCGGTGGTTCATCGGTGCCCAAGTCCTGTCTGCAAATGGGGCACGTGCTGTGCAGTTCCAACCATGGTCTGATGCACGGTTCATGGTACACGTGTTGGCAAGCCAACTGCCGTACTTTCTCGTTCAACTGGAACGCTTCCCAGCACACTGAGCACTGCAGCTTCGAGTCCACCTGTTCCTGACTGACGTCCACCACTGGGATGGCATCAATTATATCTTTGGCTAAAGGCGGCGGACCTGCATTTAGGAAAATGTCAAAATGCTATTCTCGTTGATGAACAATGTAAACCCACCCGGCGTATCCATTTGATTGAGAAGCTGCGTGACGATGGCATCCAGTCCTTCGTTTCCCCAGGCGTAGTCGCCGGGATTTCCGAAGACCAACTGCATGTTGCCGTTGCCCATCACGCCCACACCCAGATTCACTATGATTTCCTGGATGAGATTCTCGAAAGTCTGCGGTTGCATCATGTGCGGCGTCTGCAATCTTGTTATAGGCCTACAAGAGCGCACCGTAAATCACAAATATTTAAAAACCAATAAAGCGAATTCAGCATTTCTCAATTCAATCCAATTGGATTCTAACGGGAATTCCTATCTATCTACATCAATGGGAATCGTTCACATCCTATGTAAAAGTCCATGCAAGTGAATAGAATGGAATTCAGCAAACGTACAGGGTTAAGAGTTCATGCATTTTTTTTGTTTGTGTTTTTTTTTTGAAATGTTAATGTTTTATGTTAACCTTGATCGTATCCTATGATGGAATCTTCTTCCCCTATTAGGACCATACCTGATTACATTTACATTGTAAAATCCATCATGAGTACCCTCGTCGATATCCATTTCTTCATTTTGTGCTGAGGTCTCCAGCTTCTCTACGAAGCCGTCCGAGCATTGTGGACATTTGAAATTCTACAACACGCACAAGACAACAGTATCACCAATACATTCTGCGAATGAGATCTTGGTGTTACTCACTTGTGAGGTGCTCACAAATCTGATGTTGCACATATGACAGTAGAATCTCACATTCTCTTCGACTGCAGCCTCTGCCATCTCAGCCACAACTTTAGACTGGTTTCAGGACGATTTTTACGCTCTTGCCAGTTGAACAAGTCAGTACTTTTATTCTTCCTAATTCTTCAACATCACACTTCAACTCTTCTTTTTTTTCAGACCAGAGAAGTATTTTCTCGGCTCTTTTTTTATATCCAATTGCCCTATCTACAACATCTACCAACCGAAATTTAGATATTACGGCGCTACCAACGTGCAAACGAAAACAATCCATTGATTTTAAATAATCAATCGATTGATTGGTCTACATACATTGCCCAGGTCAACCAAATCAACAAATAAAGAACATTCTCGTTTGTTCTAGACTGATACATTTAAATAAATATTATGCAATTTCACTCAGTGTTTCCCAAGTTTCGTCCGAGTACTTTTTAACGAACAAATTACAGTCGTTCCAAAGAAATCGGTCGTTTAAAATGCAAAACAAAGATTTTGTTACAAGTGTAAGAGCAACAGTTGCGGGAAAAAGTATTTCGTAAAGAAAACATCGATAAATCAGATGATTGAAGTTGGAAACACTGTTGCAGTGATTACTTCACGTTGGTGATATCTGGTTTTTTATTTTTTAACCAACTTCACTGCAATTCTGACAGTTGGGTATTCTTTTTGCACTACATTTTCGAACCCAAACAACGTGGTCTTCGGGTTCGATGTTATTGAAAAAGTAGTTGATAAGTGAACACAGACAAGATGCGCATCGAGACGTGCTACTTTTGCTCGTGCAAAATATACCCGGGCCATGGGATACAATTCGTGAGGAACGACTGCAAGGTGAGTTGTGTTAAGAAGTTTTTGGCGAAAAAGAAGCATGGTTATGTGTTAATGTTTTCGTATTTTGTAGATCTTCAAGTTCTGCAGATCGAAATGCCATTCGGCGTTTAAGAGGAAGAAGAACCCACGTAAGACCAAATGGACGAAGGCGTACAGGAAGGCAGCCGGCAAGGAGCTGCAGGTCGATCCGTCCTTCGAATTCGAGAAACGTCGCAATATGCCGATGAAGTACAATAGACAGATGTGGAATAAGGCAGTGGATGCCATCAGGAAGGTCGAAGAGATCAAGGGCAAGAGGAGCAATCACTACATCATGCAGAGGCTGCGCAAGGGCAGGGAACTGGAGGATGAGCATGACGTCAAAGAAGTGCAACGGGACTTGGCTCTCATCAGATCACCCGCTGCTGGTCTCAAGGAGCGCAGAGCTGCTGAAGCGGAAGCTGAGGAAATGCGTGAGAGCTCTGATGACGAGGAGGATATGTTGGTTGAGGATGGCGGAGTTGTCTATTTGTAAGTGTCGTGCTGTTTGTAACATAATAAAATTAGAGATTCTATATCAAATCAATTGTTTACATTAACCTTATCAAGAATAGTCTTCTTGTCTCGATTCCAAATTTGAAAATAGGTGATTGTTCCATAATTAGTAGTTGTGGTAAAATAAAAAAATATATTTATCAAACTTAAAAACTAAATCGAATGGTCAGTATGGAAATAATAATGCGCTAATGCTCTGGAAAAGATCAAGTGAATTGCTGTGTTAGTTTAGGTAAACAATATACATTTCGCAAATTACCCATGTAATGTGTGAGGACAGTCATAATCACAAATCCCGTTAGGACGGAGAGGAATTGAACGATTCCGGCCTTCCTGTTGCCGGTCTGCTGATGCCATCGCGCTCTTTCGCGCGGCAACACCTCGCTCACGCTCACGTACAGCAGAGTACCGCCGGCCAGACACTGAAAGCTATCGGGTTTCAGTCTGAACCCTTCGATATCGAAATTGTTAGCGTTACCTGTAGAACGGGCAGCAGGTATTCGATGATGTGTTTGGGGATGTTCGCTATGGACATTCCGACGGCGATGCCAACGGGGGTGCCGCAACTGAAGATCACAATAGCGATGAAGTGCCTCAGGGCACTGTTGTCCTGGATCGAGGCCAATTCTACTCCCAGGCAGAACCCGACGACCAGCTTGTGCGAGGCTATCGCTCCGAACAGCAAGAACACCTACAATGTTCATTGTTTCAGTAACGAGTTGTTTCAGCGAGTGCCCATAAATCACCTGCGACGGAGAGACTTCCAATCCTACGGCTAAACCCTCGAGGACTGCGTGTATGGACAATGCAGCCAAAAGGCCGAAGCAATTCACCGGGGTGTTTTGGCACGGCTCCTCGTGTCCAATGTGACAGAGCTGCGAGGCTTGCTGTTGCTGCTGATGATGATGATGGTGGTGGTGGTGATGATGATGGGGTTGATGGTGGCTGGTGATCGTCTCGGCGCTCTCGTAATGCGGGTTGTAGGGAACCTGTCTTTCGTAGATCAGCGGCTGCGACTCGACCAGCGATCCGTAGTCCTTCCTCGGCTGGTGCTGCCTGCCGCTCCCGTGGTCGTGGCTTATGCCGAAGCAGAAATGCACCGCCTCGTCGATCAGGTACAAAAGGAAGAATCCGGCGCAGAAGAGGACCTCCGTGTACTCGCCGTACTTGGGAAAGCTCTCCCGGATCTCCGGAAGCATGTGCACCAGGGAGGTGGAGAGGAGCACTCCGCCGCCCAGGCAGAGGAGCGAGGACAGCAGGAGCGGGTAATTGTTTCTGCCGTACCTGGAGAACCAGGCTGGAAGGAGACCGACGAGCATGCTGCCCAGGATTAGGCAGATGATGGCCGTGATCTTGGCCTCGATCAGCTCCATTGTGATGATGATGATGGAGGAAGAGAGATTGGTTGGTCGGTTAGTTGGTCGCACACACGATAGCAATTCGCAATGCTACGGACCGAACATCAATATGTTGTGTTCACAGTCGTCTAATTACTCGAGGAATGGAATGACACACGCTACATTCCATTAATCTGAACTCGCGCACAGCTGCGATAACTTATCACGCCAGTTTAAAAGTGTACACATTTCCTTATCACTTCAAAATATATTTAAAGTCGAAGGAAAAAATCGGTTTTATTGTGTCCCAAGTAGGACACTATCTGTGCAAAACAATCGTTTCCCCTCCGCAAATCAAACATGTTACATGATCAGCGAATGTTAAGATAGTTCGAGCATTGTCTGAAAATGAGTCACGAGCAAATATAAACTAAACATTCATGAAAGAAATGTTAAACATCTTAAGTCAACTTAGTTAATTACTTAAATAGCTTTCCGTATTTATTATGTGTTATTAGAAAATATAGTGTCTATCAATTAAAAGCTAAATATTCCATCTACTTAATTCATAAATAGTTTAAAGAAAGTTTGGTAGTCTTTTTTCTGCACAGCAGTAGCTGGCAAGTAATGCCCCCCGGGATGCGAGATCTCGAGCGGTTCCCCGAATGCGGCAGCAAGGGATTTGCTCATTTCTGCAAAGAACAAACAAAAACAAACAAATGTAAACAAAACTGACCCCGAATTGCAACAAAATCTGGGTCACAGAATGCCGGATTCTTAATCTGTGACCCACATCTCGCAGTTTGATAACTCCCGAAAGATGTTGACTAATTGCGCAACGCTTCGCACATTCTGCAACAGCATTTTGATATACGTTGAATTTACCTGTCGGAATTATGTTGTCCGTTTCGCCGTAGATGTGCAATGTGGGTATACTGATCTGTTCGGAGTAATACTTTTTGTGCGGTAGACAGTCGGATTTGAAGCCGGAAGCCATGATGGCGAAGTCGAACTTGTAGGGAAGCACTACAATTGAAGAAAATCATTAACGGAAACGTAGTTTAATTGATTATTGATTTTGTTTCTGTCGACTCACTTCCTCTGGCTTGAAGGTCGCACAGGAGGCCCACAAAGCAGGCTCCCTGCGAGAATCCCATGATCCCGTTGAATGGTCCCTGCTCCTCGACCACTTTCTCAATGAACTTCAAGCTCTCTTCGAAGCCAATCGCAGATCCTCCTTTTCTTATACCTCTATAAGTCTTATTGTCCCTGTTGAAGAACCATCCGTATTGCTCTTGAATGGAAAGGGAAAGTTAAAAAATGTACATTGAAAGCATGTAACTGAAGCAGTTGGGGCAACTCGTAGCCAAATGGTTCAAAGCAAACCAAACACCTTCGCCAGATTTGGAACAGAAGGGTGCCAGAATGAAGCAACAATTGCTAACTTGGAATCATAATATAATCACCTTCATCGGCACTTTGTCCGATGTTAACCTCCTCTCCGTCATTATTGAGTTCGTCCACCAGAATCACCTTGTGTGGGGCTGTTACATATGTGAATTGTGCCCACTTGTGGACCATCTTCCGGAAGGACCCAGTCTTTTGCCTGAAGACCTCCGCATTTTGTCTGTAACCGTGTATTGCCAGCACTTTCAACTTTTCTCCACCTTCTCCAGGTTTGGGGCAGCACACGTTATTCTGCGATTCTACCATCTTTTTACTAACAAACCAACTGTTTATCGCCAAGCAACAATATTTTGAATATTTGTTGGTTATATTGAGGTTAGGTAATGTCTTGAAAAGCAATGTTGCCATGACGAAGTAAAAAATTCAAAAAAGTTTAAAAGTTCGAAGATGTCCACGATTCATCGAATATCATATAATTATGAGATAATTGTATTAAATTATCTGTTCTTTTTCGATCAATGTTACTAGGAGAGAAAGTTAATGTTATTATTTATAATTCTAATGGATCATTTCAAAATAGGCAACGGTGCCAAAATTTCTGTCATGTAATTTTGTTATGGGTGCGAGTGCGTGATCATTTCCAATAAGAAATCAATTAAAATTATATACCAAAAAGGAAAAACGGCGTAAAAATGTTGAAACTAGTCATTGTTGCCCTATTCGTTTCTTTAACAGCAGCGGTGAGTATTGTTTTGCTTGGTGATGAGACATTCCAACATCGCAGTATTTACAAGTTTCTTGTATGAAATTTGTGTTTTAGAGCCTCGTCGAATATGATGGAATGGTGCAGGTAAAGCTGGAGCATGGATTGGACGGTACAGCAAACACCAAGTTCACAGAGCGGGGTAACATCAGTATTCCCAGCTTGAGGATTGGAACTGCTTTGGCACAGCAGACACTCTCCGATGAGGATAGAGTCAAGATTCAAGAGTTGGCTGCTAAAAATAAGTTCTATCAAATGAGAGCTACGGTGGTCACAAATGATGGCACTTACAGCTTCTTGTCTTCAATCAAAGCTGTAAATATTTAATGGTTTGCGCCTAATTACGCGGACTGATTCTATGGTTTTCAGTGCATGTTGGCGGAAGCTGAATTAGCCGATATCATAACAATCACATTGGATTACACAGGAAGGATCATCACTATAACGGAGTCCATTCCCTCAACATCCACTTGTCAAGGTGCCAGTGTACCTCTCAGCAAGTTGAAGGAGTTCAGTTCAAATGTCTTTGTTAGGCACACTCACAGTGGCCCGGGGTACGAATACTTGAAATATACTCTAATCACATCACGAAACTTTGTGAATTTCAGACCAGATACAGCCTCGTATGTGCAGAAAATTGAAAGGGAACGCGAGGCGAAAGAAAAGGGAGAAGTCAAAGACAACCGGTCGTTCCTGGCAAAATACGTAATTGAAATCAAACGCAATCCGTTTTATATACAAATTTAACTACTCTCTTTTTCAGTGGATTTACATTGTACCAGTCGTATTGATCATGGTCATAACGGGAACCAATCCCAACGAGGCGAACGCCGCTGGTGGAGGCGGCAGGGGTTAATCGACATTCGCTCGAATGATTTTGTTTCTAGCGAATTTAGAAAAATAAATTAATTAATTTAATACTAGTTTATTTCCGGCGATCATTCTTTGGTAGCTTCCTCCTCCGCAGGACCCTTCGAATCCCCCGGTTTCGATGTCAAGGTCTTTATCAACTTCTCCTCCTTAGCCTTCTTCTTGGCCTCTTTCATAGCCTTCTTCTGTTCCTTCTCCTTCTTCTCCAACATTTCCTTGAACTTGTCGTCGCGCGGATCCACGCTGTAACCGAAGTGCCTTCGCACCTCCTCGATCAGTTTCTCCTTGCGTTCCTGCGCGAATTACAAAAGTTTACAATAACAATACAGTTTTCAAAAGTGAATCAATCGAACCTTGGCGTTCCTAGCATCAGCTTCCTTCTTCTCAATTTTGTTCCTCAACTCCTGCTTCCACGAATCCAGCTTCTTGATCTTCGTGGCTATATCCTCTTGCTGCTTAGCAATTTTGTCTATCCTCTCCTGCTTATTCGACTGCACCTTCGCCATCAGCTCAGTTATGCTGTATGGGTAGGCTACCTTCTCATATTCAATTTTTGCAGTCATCTCTTTTTTCGTGTACCAGCAGAGAGATGGGTCAAAGTTGGCATCGTTACCATACCTGCCGTACATTTTCCTCTGGTACTTGAGAGTGTTATGGGCCCAGTGATTTGCTTCCTCGAACGGGACTGTTTCGTGCACCAGATTCCTGTGCTGCGGTCTCAGCCCAGACTTATTTCGTTTCTTCTCGATTTCCGCCTCCCTGAGCAACGTTTCCTCGTCTTTACCTATTATACAATATTGTCAAGAGTCAGCAGTCGAATGAGAGTAGGCCTACCTTCGAGTTCCAATGCATTCTGTTGTTCTATTTCCTTGATATCCAACGTATTCATTTGCGCCCTGCCGACGAGCATAGGCCTTTGCGACCGCAATATCCGGCATACCAGTTGATTGTTAAACATTTTTCTATCCAGGTATTATAACCTATATTTAATCAGGCCTTATATAAACTGAAGTTAGTAGAAATAAAACTAAATAACGCGAAGTTAGTTACGTTTCTTATCAGAATTGTTGGTTCATCATCATCTGTTTTAATTATCTGTGATTGTTGGTGATATTTAAACTAATTCATAGTTTCAGGTACAAGATTAGTTTGCATATTACTCAAATAATATGAAAACATTCATTAATCAAGCTTATTTAATACGTCTGTTTTAATTTAAGTCTGCTTCCTAATTAAAAGTAGGCAACCAATTGACAATTTTCATTTGTTTTAGATAATGAACCTCTTTCCGGCAGAGATCAGTGATATACTGAGATGCAACCAAAGGGATGTATCTTTCATCAGAGAATTGGAGGAATACATCACTGACGTGCTTCAGTCCGTATCCAGATCGAGGTTCCACAAAATAAGACAATACATTCCAATATCAGCACAAGCATGGTACTATTTCCTCACATCGCTGGGAAACTACCAAACCCTAGGTGAGGAATACACTGGAACTGTTCGGCTAAGTTCGGGCAATGAAATTCCTTCGAAACTGGTAAACGGAACTGATTTCAGTTGTATTAAAATAAACTTTTTACAATTTCAGTCGCAAACACTGTGGCTGGTGCTATTCCTCGGGGGAGAGGGACTCTTTGACAAGGCTTTAACGAACTTTGGGAAGAAAGTACATTTCTCCGAGACTTTGACCCCGGAAGCGAAGAGCGCGTTGCTGAAAACCGTCGACTTTCTGAAAGAGAACAAGCACATCATAATTCGTCTGCATCAATCAATTTTCTACATCTTCGGCACTTACCACAACATATCGAATCGATTGTCTGGCATTAAATACGTAAATATCTGAAACTGCAATTGCGCAACGAAGATTGTGAATTCTTTATTTTCAGGTGCTCCTGAGGGAATGGATGCAGGACAGCAGTGCCATCACGAGTTTCAATGTCCTGGGAAAGATATCTCTCCTCTACTTGGTGTATCTGCTCGTGGACAGCGCAAGGAATAGACAGTCTGTGACGAGTTCCGTGGAAGAAGCGACGATTACTTCGAAAACTTGCGTGCTCTGCGTGGAGAGCTGCAAGAAGCCCAGCTGCACCCCTTGCGGCCACGTCTTCTGCTGGTCTTGCATACACGACAGTCTGAAGTATCAACCCAACTGTCCGTTTTGCCGCGAAGAAGTTCTTCCCAGCAGGATAATCCTGCTACAAAACTACTAAGCGAAAATTGTTAAACTTTGTACATAACATGGGTGATAAAATATACATATTTATAAGAGGATACAATTTCGTTTCACTATTATCATCAAACATTTAGAATCCGTTCAAATTCAAAAAGAAAGTTTGCAACACACCTTACAAGTTACAAATAAACAATAAATCAAGGCACACTATTAATTTTTAAACAAAATAATAAATAAAGTGTAAACTTTTAAACATTACTGTTTTTCGAGGCAAATTTTGGGACCAAAGTTGTGAAGAATCGGGACAAGGACCGGAAATTCTTGGAAAATAGACACATTAGATCACCTTACATCATCAAACTCTTTCAAAGCCTTAATGGCAGGATGTCGAAGCAAGTGTAGACATTGGAAAAAAGTTGGATAACTTTAAATATACTATATATTATTAATACGTAATAAATGTACAGAATATGGGTGATAAAATATAGATTATAACAAGATGATTTGTTACAGTATCTCCTCCTTCGGCCATCATCTAAATCATTCATAAATGCGCAGTGTTTTTTAAAAACATGTAAAACAGAGAACATATCGTACAATAGGAAATCACATTAACATCAGTTATTTAATTACAAAACATTTGGTAAAAGAGGCAAGAGGTGTTCGAGAACGAACGAATCATTACTCAAAAAAACGAAACAAAAGAAATGTATGCATGTGTATATATATATATATATTAACAGTTTGTCTTTAACACGTAATTTGATCTAGTTGCTTTCTTTCATCTTTTTTTTTGTCAATCGTTTTCAATGAATATATATATTTATAAGTTTTGGAAGCCCAAAAACTGTGATTATAGCGGCACACAGCGTGTTTCAATCGAACCAAAGACAATAAGAAAACTAGTATATTTCATTGTTTTCTCACTTTTGTTTAAGAAACGATTACGATTCAACTGTTTTTTTTTCTCCTAAAATATATATTTATATATTGTAATTCTAGTTCAATTGCGTTGTTTTCATTGTTATTATCAATCTCTTCATTTAAAAAGCATGTTTAAAACTCTTTTTTGACGTGCTTGTAGCGCATTAAGAATCTTACAATTTCTTTTTCCTTCATCTTCTCAACATCTTTTCTTAATTTACATTCAAACGGTCGTGCTTGTGTGAGCAATTGCAGTACATTTTTTTGTTTTCTTTGAATATCCGTTACATCGTATTCAGATTTACTTACTTATATAATGTAAATATATATATTATATTTTAAAAAGGCACACTAGATTAGGCATTTTATTTGTTATGCATTCATTTGTTACCAGTCCTCTCGTACTGGATCTTTTTCTTTCAGTATTCTACATTCCTTTCTCCGGGTAAACGAATGCTCAAGAAACAAAATGAGTTTCGATATGCATCTACTGATATCTGATATACATTTATATATAACCGACTGGAATGGAGTGTGTAACAACACCATTTGCGTTACGAAAGAATTGACTATAAATAGGGAGACTATCGGACGGGATGGAACCGTCCCAGAAACTAAAACAACTTCATAGATGATGGATGCACACGGATACCAGCGTTTGTAGAGTCCGGAAAAGTATCAGATTCGTTTCTTCAGTTCGTGGATTTGCTTCTCTTGAACAGAGAGAGAAGTGCATGGAGAGTGTGTGTGTGACAGAGAGAGAGAGCGAGTGTGAGCCGGTTTTCCACAACGAACGAAAACGAAAAGGGAGAATTATTAAAACACGAAAATGAAAAATTGAGATCCGCTCAACATATATAAATTATAAAATATCGAGTATTTATATATATATATATATAATGTATATATGTTTGTTGTATAAATATGAAAGGGAATTACTTGGTTTCAGTTTAATTGATCACATACGAGGTCATGGGGTCGAAGTCCCGCAGGTTCGTCTCGCCTTTCGTGCGGACGTACCCCCACAACTTCATCGCTTCATCACAGTTCTCCTCAATGTACTGGATCTCGCTGACGTTGAGGTCGGTCCGCCAGTGGAACGGGGCGTTCTTCGAGTCCCGGAACGTGCTCGACACCCCTCCGACGTTCGACTTGGTGTGCGTGTCCAGGAACTCCTTCACGTCCGGATGGAAGTCCAGCCCGAAGAAGCGGAACAGCTCCTCGACCATCCTGTGCGGCTCCAGCGACAGATTCTCATAGCGTACAGTTCTGCGCACACAAGAAATTGCAAATCAATTAGAACAACCACCTCAGCTCCAATTAGTCAAACTAAGTTACATTTCAAATCTTGAAAATGAAAGGAAATTCATTGAAGGTTTTCTTCAACCACTTCAATAGATAAATCTGAATCAATCAATAACCACCGAGTCTTAAAGTGTTACTATTCATAGATACTAATGTTAAGTCTTCTTACAATCCATTCTCGTACTCCAACATTAAGATTCAAACAAACTAAATCCTTCGAAACTTCAATATGAAATAAAACTATGAAATTGGTCAAAAATACTTAGGCCCTTTGATCCAATTTGTAACTAAACGAAGATGTTTCCATCCTATTCAAAACAAATGATAAAACTTGCAAAAACGTAAGATATTCCAACCAAGGTTGAAAATTGTAAGAAAATCCAAGAATGCTGTTGACATTTCTTTGAAAACAAATGATTCCAAACAGTTTTGTTATTTAATTAAATGTTTGCGATTTCTTTTTGTTTTTTAAACCAGGTTAACCGCATTTTTCTTAATTTTATCTTATTATCCGACCGACAGAAGAACATGAAAGATAGTAGTTAGGAAAACTATTAATTATTAGTCGAACAAACAAGTTTGCAAGAATATTGTGATAAGTTATTGTTGAAAGTATTGCATTTGTTCGCCTAGAGTGCATATCAAATCTACGAAGCAGAACCGGAAAGAACGAGGTTATCAAATAGCCATTCACATATGAAACATGTGCACATAAATGACGATGGACGTTATTAAATGCAAGCAATAATTCCTATAAGTAAACATAAAAAACGTGCGAAATGTCGACTTCTTAATTAAGAGCTATTTCAAACATTTCACGCAATATTTGCAATTAACTTTACAACAGAAACAATTAAAAAAAAGTTAATATGAGACATATTTCAACAAGCAATAACGGAGCAACGACGAAACAGAACACTATCTACAATCGTTGATCCTAAAACTGCGCTTTTTCCATCTTCATATTTTCACATGTTCTGTTCTTAGTTCTCGATTCTCGTCGAGCACAGATTGAAATCAAATTCGATAAATTGATTGAAACGCTTTTACGTATCCCGTTTTTAAGTCAATTAAGCGCTCACTGCGAACAGTAAAAGTGCAACAATGGCAATTAGCAATGATTATTTATAGACGAGAGCGAACAGGAGATAAGAGACTCTGATTTCATCGAACCGCAATCATCGTCGAATGGGGATAGCATCCGGTTCCAATTCCCATAGAACCGAAGACCATCACGCATGTGGTAACAACACCCGTTACGAATTGTAAATTTCGAAGCTACTTCTAATAGCGGATCAGATTCGACGAAGAGTTTTTTTTCCGTAGTTTCGTCGTCCAATTTTAACTACAGTTATAGACCGATCCTCCTCTTGTGGTTCACAAGAAGCATACCAATCAGGTTTCACATTATTAAACTGGATTCACTTCGTACGTGTATATGGTTTTTTTTTTTCGTTTAGGATATAATAGATTACCAAATATGTACAGTTATCTTCATGTTAATAATTTGATGTAATTTTATACGGATTAGGAGGAAACCATAGTTACGTTAGTCACAATCAGACATTTCAAGTTTGAATCGTAACTAATTAACGGTATTAACAATTGATGTTTCCTTGGCAACCGATTATATTCTTCTTTTAATTTCTGTCGGATCATCTCTATTAGCATCAGAGACGTGTTATTTTTCCGTGTTCATTGCCAACCGCTCACATCAACATATTTAAATAATATATCATCGACGCAATTTAACAGCAGCGTTAATTATCTTCGCAACTTTCGTTAATTCAAGTGTTTATCCCTGCGGCAACCTTCGACGAACTTAGCTGTTATTATTAAAACTTACACTTATTGTCATGGTAACTGTAAACCAATTGTAAAACATGAGCAACGCAATTGCACGGCACGGCAAGGCGCGCGTTTATTTACAGAATCGATTAGCGATGTGCAAGGGTCTGTGTTGTGCAAACTTAACGATGAATGAATTAAAGAAACGCAGTCAACTGCACAAGAAGAAGCGGTGGTATGTGTTTCAAGGGAAGTGCGAAGGAGACGTTTGGCAATCATCGAACCAAAAGCCGAAAACGGCACACTCGTCTTGCTGTTCGATTGTGATGCAATTAAGCAATTACAGACGTCCTTATTAGAGGAACTAAACTTGCGTTGGGAATGTTGCAGTTACGAAAAGGAAAGAAAATATATGTATTGCGGCGACCGGCCAACATAGAAATCCTTGAAAGAATGCGCAATGACTCATAAATTAACAATAATCATTGTAATTCTGTAATGATTTGTTTTTGCTTTAATTGCCTTCTTATTCAATAGCAAATTGGAATAATCATGTTTTCTCTATATAATAATACGATTGAGTAGATTAATCGAGTTGCCCTTATTTCATAATTATATTATTATGATCTAGTGTGTCAGCTATATTTACCATAATTTGTTTTTCAAATGGAAAACGTGAAATATATATAGATTACATAATAACGTCGGATTTATCTAATCTAGTTTATGAATATCCTTAAGCATACAGTTGTTGTGATAAAGGTAGTCTTTGACCCACATATTTCCAGAGTCGTGGTTCTTAATTTGGATCAAGACACATTCGTTTTTTAATTAATTTAATTGCATCTAAGAAAGTATGATTTACTAATATTAGTTTCTTTGATTGATTATGGCCCTTTTTAGAGTCCCCCTTTCGGTCCTATTTGTCAGTTTTTAAATTTGAATTTTGTTTGTTTTTAAATAACAAGTAAGTTTGGTTGCTTGCATCTTAAAAATGAAGTCCAATATGCACTATGCTAATTGATGATGGTGGATATGTTTGAACTCAGTAATAAGTTTACCTGAATGTGTTGGGATACTTCTTTTGCAGCTGTACTGCAGCACTGTAATCTGCAACCATGTCTGCACAAAGTATGTTCGGATTGTCACAGTCGGGGACACCGGGGCACCAGTCCCTGTGCTTCCGGGATTGCAGGGTTCCCCTTGGATCTCGAACAAGCAGCAGCACTTTGGCATTGAGTCTGAAAGATAACGTTATTTTTTTGTTGTAGATATTTGTTGGAGCTGGTCAATATTGATTTTAGAGTGTGAGTGTATTGATCGAAGTGCAGGTGTTTGTATTGGATGGAATTGGGTCAGACTTACTGTTCATCCTTGAGGAGCTCCTCGGCAAGCTTGAGGCGCAATCGGACAACCTTCATGGACTGAAAGGGGAACAGCTTGCAGAAGTCATTGAGGAAGTTGGCGTTCCAGCAGATCTCCTTCTGCTCGCACAGATTCCAGAGGCGGCTGTTGTGTATGAAGAGGTACTCGTGCGTCTTGCCGTACTCCAGGTAGCGACGCATGTTGGTGTAGTCGCAGCTGAGGAGGTTCTTCAGAGAGGTGATGGCCGATTCGGCGAGCGGAGGCCCGCGGACCTGGACTATCCCGTAGTCGAGCAGCGGCTCGTAGTGGTAGTAGTTTCCCGGGACGGAGTTGAGGACGTCGCCGAGGAACGTCGATCCGGAGCGCCAGGTGGTCACGATGATGCTCCTCACCGGTTTCCCGTTGGTGGAGGGCGTGTAGTTGGCCAGGCGGGTGCCGTCTGCGAACCTGTAGTTCTTGGTCTGAATGTCGATCAGATCCTTCTGGACCTGGATGGCCTCTCGGACGGACGGAATGATGGAGTCGTTGGCGACGGACGACGACGACGAGTAGTCATCCTCGATGAGCTCGGTGTAGTGCACGGTCCTCGGGTACTGCGGCAGCGGCTCCTTGTGGTTGTAGGAAATGATCAGCAGCAGCGAGAACACCACTATCCCTATGAAACCCAGGAGATTGATCCTCCGCACCATCGTCGGGCTGATCTAGGGCTGATGATGATGCCGCCGCCTATCGTCTGCAAATGCAAGAGCAGCAAACGGTCAACGTCCGTCCAAAACAAACTATAAACATTTACACAACGCACCGTTCATTTATCGCTCCGAGAATAGCGCCTGTTTATTTTTCAGCGCATTTGAAAATGCTGCGAGGCATCCTCCTCGACATAACACTTCTGTCTGTGCTGGTTAGTTCCCCACTTCGAGCACGGGGCGGACGTTGCCGCTCCGCGACCTCCTGTACCGAATGCGCAACGGACTCTGATCCTTCTATCGGCGTCCAACGAAGAGCTGTGGCAACGCGGCGCAACGGTACTTGCATAATACTCGCAAACGCACAATTCGAACTATTCGAAATGGAGGGTGAAAAACTACGCTCAGAAGTAACAGCAAGCCGTTCCCAGAAGCCGCTGCAAATTGTCGCATCGTCCGCCAGTCCCACGATTCGATCGGCTTTCAAACATTGCATCCATCTGCAGCGGGGTACGCCCTGCAACGCGTCCATTGGCCAGAATAGATCCTTCCATATGCATCACTCGATGCACAGCACGCATTCTGCAGCTTGCAGCAACTACTTCAAATGAAGCATCCTCCTGAAACAACATCAACACCAAAGTTTTGAAGTATTGTCTTCGGGGTATGGTGGGGGGACGTGGCTCAATATTGAAGTTTATCATTGTCAATATCTCAACATTTAGTTTGATTAGATTGGATTCAAATTGAAACTAATCAACAAGACATTAAGTATGTTAACTCGAAGGGATGTATTGTTCTAAATTCGATTATGCTGCTGCTAAGCTCTTGGTAGTACTAACAAAGCAGTAAGTAATGCGGATCGCGTGCGGACTAAACCCCCTTTGGGCGTGTTGCGTGGTGGCCAGTACTTTAGTATTCACTAAATACTGTATAGTACGAAGGACAGGGATAGGCGTAGGCGTGCGAGAGAGCGAGAAACGCGATGGTTCTGGTATTAGTAGTTGCATTAGAAGAGGGCGATGGTGGCGAGCGCAACCGGCGGGCGGCAGTTGTGGATCGCTCTCCGCATTCGGCGTCGAGCGGCGATGATTCAGTCGGTGAACGTCGAGGCAAGAACGCAGACGTCCCTCCTCGAACCGTTCAAGAC
>JAFMTC010001970.1:47458-82495 GCA_018845635.1 Nicrophorus orbicollis | reverse complement strand
ATTGAAAACTTGTTGTGGAACTAATGAAAATAGAGAAAACGTCATATTGACAGCTAACTGTCAAACTATTGAATATAGAGAAAAATTCATATAGAAAACTAGTTATGAAACTAATGAAAATAGAGAAATGTTTATACTGAAAAGTTACTGATAAAACTATGAAATATAAAGAAAATTATGAAAAATTCATATGTGAAACTGATGCAGAGATAGATATTTTCCATACTCAAAACTTACTATAGGAAACAGAAAATTTCTTATCTGAAAAACTTACTTTAAAACAATAGAAAACTTATTTATCGTAAAAGCCTACTTGAAACTAAATTGAGAAATTTTCATACTTATTAGGAAATTCATGAAAATTGAGAAAATTTTATGCTGAAAATGTATTAAAAGTAGAGAAAATTTCACTTATGAGAATAATAATAAAATAAACAAATATGAAAGTAATGTTGATTGAACAAACTGAAATTCAATCTCTAAATGGAAGAAGTAATAAATTCATTGTTGAGTGCATTGGATGTCGTCTCCTTCTGTTGACTTTGGTTCGAATTTCCGCGAAATTAAATGCGCACTGATGGAGACGGTGCGTTTCATTGTACGTGTGCGTTCGATCTGGAGAAAGGGAGAAGGAAAAGCCACTCGGTGAAATTGAAGAAACGTCCGAGATGAGAGTGGAGAGTGCAGCAGAGGATCGTTCCGAAAGTAAGGCTTTCCTTCCTCCTCTCCCACGGCCCTCCGCGTTCGCGGAAACACTATCCGAGGTGGTTCTTCTTTCAGGAGAACCAGATGATGGCCTCCGGTTCGACGAGGTCGCAACACTCTGCGACAATCGAGATGTGTGTGTGCGCTGGCGAAGAAGACGAGTGTGTATATAAACCAGGTTCATTGACTATAACCACGCGTTCCTCGAACCGTGATATTCGCACACACAACTCTGTTTAGCATTCATTACTTTTCATTATAACACATGGGAAAGGTTCGCTTCGTTCCTGTTCTTCTCCATCCTTCTTCTTTTTCTGTGTACTTCTTCATAACACGAATTCGCTTTAATGACTACAGTTCACACGTACTCCTCCTAGATTTACCATTCAAATCGACGATGACCCGAAACTAATCACATTTTACCATTCCAAAAATCTTCGCAAACATTCGAAATAGCTGACGATTCATTTTCCAAAGCCAACCAGCGCTAATCACCATTTTCTCAATACATTTTTTCATTCTTCATTCCAAATAACTCTTGGATAATAAACAGTTGAACATTCGGAAATTGCAAGGTCTCGGCGATACGAAATAGTTGAGCAACATTTCTGCCCTAGATTGTTACTAATGCTGTATGCGCCAACCGATAGCGAACGCATTATACATTTCTATTGTCCCGCTCCAATTTTTATTTCACTTTTCTGCAATTGTTGTACACGAGAAGCAGAGAGAGTGACCCGTTCTGTTCACGGTGAGCGAATCGTTTGATCAAAAAGCAATTAGCTTTGTTAACAATAATCTGGTAATTTGAACAACATCAACGGATCCGGTTTTTAAGAAATTTGATAATGAAATTCTTCATTTTTCTTTGAACACAACAACATTCTAATTAGACAAGTAAACAATCATCATTTTGGGTGATAGAATAAACTGTTGATTGGATTTTTAAGATAGAGTGACCGACTCGTCATTGTTTTTAATTAGATTTATCTTATGAACGTTATCTGTAAAACATACACTAATTGGTAACATTACCAATACAGCAATTAGTCAAACTGAGAATCATAATTTTGGGAAACTGTTAAATTTTAGGATAACACTGAAGTGTTAATTGATTTGATGAAGTAAACAGTCGTTAAATGGATCTCGGTGGCGCTGTCGATGCACGAGCCTTCAATTATCACACTTTATGTGCATAAGTGTAAATCGATCCGGAATCGGTTTCCTCGCAACAAATCCCGTCCAAATTGTCGTTTCGCAATCGAATCAATTCCATTCATTGAACGCGCTTCCTCCCTCCGTCTGCCCAAACGAAACGCATTCACCAATCGAAATTTCGCATTTCAAACTGATTAAAGGTCAAATTTGACGAATTACGTTCGCAGTGATGGGATAATTGCGCTCGCTCTCGGGGCAAGGACGAGGAAGAGAGGCCGGCCGCCGCTTCTTCTCTTCGCTAACTGTACTAAAACTAATGCAGACAGCCTTCGTCGTGTCGGCCTTGGCTCCGGCGGAGGCGCCTTTCTTCATCGAAAAACGAACGGGTTGGTTTCGATGAGGAAATTCGCACCGAGTTTTCAAAACAGCTCCAGCCTTCCTAAATTGCAAATATCCCAATGTCTGCTAGCCTGTTGAAGACGAGAAAGAGCCCATTAGCAATAAATACGTTTCAATAATCGTTAAGGAATACTCGGAAAGAAGAGGCGCTTCTTCACCTTCCACGAATTCCTCCATCCTTCGATTTGTAGAGGAATAGTAAAAATTAACAATTGAATACTCACATCACGATGCGTCATTGTTTATCTTCATTAACTTTTTTTTCAATGAATTGTTTAATTTATCCTCTGACTAATTGTTTATGCAGTTTTAGTAAAGATAAATAAGTTTCATCATTTTGAAATGTTAATTCACTTGTGTAGATTTCTACTTAACGCTAATCCTTGATAAAAAGCCACAAATGTGTTTATCTTCATTAACTCTTTTTTTTTTGAAGAATTGTTTCGCATATCCTCTGACTAATTGTTTATGCAGTTTTAGTTAATCTGAGATCATTTAGAAATGTTAATTTAGTTGTGTAGATTTCTACTTAACGCTAATCCTTGATAAGCGGCCACAAATGTTATTTATATAGTATTGCTAATACTCTGACGAAAGAAGAGTTTAATTACAAGTTGATGTTTTGAGACAATGATTAGGACTGTTCAGATATTGCATCGTAACGAGCATTTAAACTCGACTCGATTATTATTACCTGCAATTTGGTTCTCGTAAAATGTTGATAATTTCCTAGTTGTGTCGTTATATCGTAATAACCGAGTTATTGGAAAATCTTTTACGTTCGAAGAAATCGCTTTATTTACCCTTCTCTCCCTTTTCTATTATATATATACTGCTTAAAGAGCTTCCAGGATAAACTGAAAAACAGTTTGAGAGAAAACTGTAGGAATATAAGCTTATTTCTGCTTCCACGTGACATTGGTTTTCGATTCCGAAATAGAAAGTGGTTTCGTCAAAATTTGGTAATAAAAGCATGGAAATGATGCGGGTCCGAAACAGTAAAAACTTAATTTCAATTAATTGTACAATCCGAAGGTAATGCATTATTTGGTCCTTGAACGTAGGACGAAAACATCTTTTCATTTATCTCTTAAACAGTCATCAACTTGCACACGTCCGTTTGATGATTGCCAATTGTTCGGAATTCGGCCTTGCGATTCGAAGGTGCTTTTTGCAAGCTGTCACGATTATTTGCGGCAATTGTTCATACGAAAGGAAGGATCATCGTTTGCTTCTTGCTTCACGTTGAAGAAGCGCACACTGACCGGAAGATAAAACGAAATGAAAGATAGAAGTTGTCGAAGAGTGGAAATAGGTGCACGCACGAAGGCGATATTAATAATGCGGTCGTACGTAATGCACTTGCAATTAGTTACCGTTGCCGATATTTTGTCATAGGGTAATTACGAAAGCGAGAGAGCGAGAAAGATGGAATACACACTTACTCCGGAGGACGCCGCCGGTTCGACGAACCAGATCCATAATGGATTGACTCCGAAAGCGATCTCTCATCTTAACGATCGCCAGACGCCGTCGCAGCAGCAGCAGCAGCATCCCATTTCGCGTTTACATAGATCTTAACTGCAGTGCCGTTGCGAACGCTGCCATCCTTCTTGATTAATCACAGCCGTTTACAACAAGTTTTACCCTATGGCAGAAAACAAAATTGATGACAACAAGAATTGTGACGGTTTCTAAGGCAACCCAAAGGTTGGTTGTCTAAGAAACCGTCATTTGCTCAGCCTTAATCAAGGATTCGTTAAAAGTCAATTTTAAATCGATTCAAATACAATTAAGTAACAGTTCAGGTAACAACTTGTTACTTGAACGAGATGAGGGAACAAGTTGTTAGCTACTTCCCTTTTTTGGTATGAACTAAACAGATAGTCTTGAGTGGGCTCTTCAAAATTAGCAGTGATGTTTGAATGGAAGGTCAAGCGATTTAAATTGGTTTAAGTTTGTGGGTCGACGATAGAATTGGGTAATTAAATTGAGAAATCGCGACGAATTTATTGCTGGGCAATTAACGCGTCGTCCCGGATTGAATTTATTGCCACTGTATTGTTGTTAGGTGTAATCGAAGTTTGGGCGGGAGAAGGAGAATGTGTTCAAGGAACGGCCATAATCTGCGACTATTATATTATGTCTTAAAAGGTCCATAAAGTGTCTTTGTTTCCTTTCCGCGAGTTATTACGAACGGTTGTTTCTTCCTCGTCTTCCACTGCTTGTTCCCCCTCTGTTTATGGCATGTTAAGGAACGGGGAATTAACGAGTGAATAAAATTTAATTGTAAACCGTTTTGCATTCGCGGAGAGTCGTTTTGTTTGCACGATAACGCGATAACTCCGATTATCTAAGCAACGCCCGTTCCTGCACTCGTTCGCTCACTCACTCACTCTTTTTGTTTTTCGACTGTTTCAGATGTTGAACATGCTCGTGCTTTTGTCGCGGGTAGAAGAAGGTTTGTCACGTTTATGATTTGTGATGTGGAGGATTTCTCGGCACTATTTGCACGTTAGACCGCCCGGCCGCAAGAAATAGTCGCAGCGATTCGCAAAAGGGAAGAAGAATCCCAGGAGAGATCCATCCATCACAGTATCATCGTCATCCGCAGCAGAAGGAACAGTTCGAAGTGTGCAGCAAGAAATCGGTCGATGTCATGGCTAATCGACGCAATTTGATCATCAAGTTTTGCCTCGTCGTCTTCGGCGTTTACCTCTGCGTCTACATGTTCTCGAGCAATCAGAGCACGAGCATCATGAGGGGTCTGCAGCAGTCGGGCAGGAATCTGGCCGCTCTCGATCTCGAGACGGAGACGGTCCAGCTTCAGCAGCAGCAGCAGCTGCAACAGGAGCAGATAAAGGATGTGGATGTAGTGGTAAAGACGGTCGAAGAGCAGCCGACGCAGGTCAAGGTGGTGGCGGAAGCGACGACGGTCGCGATGGACCCGTTGGAGAGGGTGCGCGAGATCACCAGGTGCCTGGACAGGACGTCGGTGCCGAGGACGCAGCAGCGCGGCGATTACTGGGTCCTCTACAACTACGTCAAGGCGGAAAGGACCTTCAGGTGCCACGAAAGCATCACCTACACGACGCACGCGGACTACACCTTCATGGACAACCTGGTGCCGCTAATCGAGCGCTGGAGGGGTCCGGTCAGCATCGCCCTGCACGCTCCCGGCACCGATTTCCGGAACACCATGGACACCATCGCCTACCTGAGGGACTGCACCACGTCCCTCGTCAAGGAGTACGTCACTTTCCACGTCTACTTTAGTACAAGACATGTGCCAAAAGAGGTAAATATTCAATTGTTCAATTACTACTATAAACTCTTGTTTCCATGGTAATTTAATATCAACTTTTGTTTTATAATTTATAAATTACTAAGTAAATTACAAATCCACATTTAGACAATGCGATTTCAATTCCATATAAAGGGCTATTGATCATAGGTGTTGCTGTCCAAAATACTTATTGTATACCGATTTCAATACATTGACATACATCAATTTCTACAACCTTCCCCCCCATCAAAATACAATAAAGAGAAGCACTCGTTGCGTATCATATAAATAATGTATATTGATTGATCAAGTTTATCCAAAAAATGATAATATTTCATTTGAATGTTGAACGTAGATTGAGAAAAGCGAGTCAAATTATTCGAACTATCTAGTTTACGCAAGATTTGATGCATGCATAACAAACGAAAAAAAAGGTCGTAACAGTTCTATAACGTACACTTGAAAAGTGAAAACAGCGTTAAGTAATCAAAATGTCTTCGGTCCGGCTAATGCGTGAACGGCTTCGGCCTAAATATTAATGCGATGTCGCAAATTGGCATCAGACAAATGCCAGGGGAGTTAATTTTGGATCGGAGTGTCAGTAGAGATTTAAAAACGTTATTTTTACGCAGCAGCATTCTAAAACAAACAATGCAACGAAGCTATTCTCTTTTCTTTCTTCTTTTTTGGTCACTCGCTCGTCCGATGACTCTTTTGTTTCTTTGATTAACATAAAAATGTGTTACGCTACAGATTTATGCATGCGACACGAATCTCAATATGTATATATATATAAATCATCTTCGGTGCTCCACGGTGGAGACCTCAACGGGGTCAAATAAGAAAGTCAAATCGTAGCTAGGATAGCAACAATTCTTCGTCCGAGCCGACTGTACGTATCTGTATCTATCCAATATATCCGTACCCATCGTCTCTGACAAAAGGCACTTTTATGAACACTTTCGCGTCGCGGCTTTTGCAACGGTTCTCCGCTTAACCCAATAAACTCCGCAGCCAAATTAAACCAGTTTCCTATGCTCGGTAACGAATCCCAGCATATTTACATTTAATAACTTCAATTATGCAACCTCAAGAACGACGCAGCGCCAATAGGCTATTGACTTTATCAACTCTTGCAATTTAAAAATAAACGATTAGTTTTAGACTAATAAGACTTTCGATAATTGAACAATTACCTAATAACAAATTGAGATAATTATGTAGAATGGGTTCATTCATAATCTGTTTTCTGATAAAACATTCAGTGATGAATTGTTGACAAATTGTTATCGGATAAAGCAATTTTTCCAACATTGCTGTTGAATCTCAAAGGTAAATCTAATGGATTTCATTGCTTCAGTTTTTAAACTATTTCCAAGATTAATGATAGCTAAATCATTACTATATTTCATAACAATATTCTCGCTGAATATCTTGACTGTAATCTTCGAACAATAGTAATGTTAGATTTACTAGTGCTTCCTCACAACTGTATTACGTGAGACGAGACAAAAAAAAAGTAGTAATAGTTTCAAAATTACCTTACAAATCAGCTCTTGAAATTGGCGAGTCTTCAAGTTGTTGTCCTTTACATTCCAATCTCGGTCTCCTATCTCCTAGATGCATGCCCAGTATAGTTAAGTAACATGTAGATTTGTTTCTTTTGCTACGTTTTTGGTAGTAATGTTCTTGTTGCTTTTTAAATAATTAATTTACGAATGTTTGCTTGATTGATTGTCGACCGACGTAAAAACGTATGGCCCTTGCGGAGCAATTGAGCAGGAAACACGACGGATCAAACGAACACTGTAAACAGTATGATTAATAATTGATTTGTCTATGACCTCCATTGATCGATTGAAGCAATGTCGCCTCGTGCGACTGATTTATGTACGGAATCAATACGGATTTACTGAAAGGAAAAAAAGAATGAAAAATGTATATGCAGAAACACACGAACTCGATAATGCTTAAGTAAATTTGTTTTCCTCGATTCGCAGTTGTTTGCTCTGCAGTTAGCAATTGTTTTTGCCGATCAATTGTTTGAACGAAAGCCTATAATTCGGCGAAGTTTGTTACTAAGTCAAGTTGGAAACATGGAGGAGTTTGCATGTGAATTCCTTCGAGGTACTCGCACGCACGCACACAAAAGTGTTCCCGATGAATTTCAACGATCCACGCATCCTGCGTACGAATCACCAGAAACCTCCACGTCTTTTTTCTTTTCTTTCCCGGAAAATGCATAATTCATGGTGGCCGATCCGATATAAATTGGCTTTGCACCTCTCTGTTTCTTTCCCCCATTAATTGCAAACGCTACGACAATGTTCGCATTAGCATTGGGAAAAGTTGCTAACCTTTAAGTAGTTTGCAGCGAAGTGTAACAATCCGCGTTACGCAACGGCAGGTCTCCTCCAAAGGCTGCTACTATTATTATTGTTGCTGCATCTCGGAGGATGCGAATTCTTGCGAGATGAAAGCCGCCAATTCAGTTTCATCGCTTCGAAATCATAAAAAAAAGGACGATCCTCTTCGCTGCGGCGATTTCTAGTGCACACTTTCGGATTTTCATTTCCTTATTGCCTCCGAGATAGTCTTCATCATGTCTCACTCTCCGGAGCAGTGAATAGCTGCAAAATCAAAGAAGAATTATAGAAGAAGAAAAGAAGAAGCTGATTGCACAAATATCTCCGATTGGTTACGGCGATTTTGTGGGAATGAGTTGTAATTGCAAACTGCAAATTGAAAAAAAGTGTGTTCACCATCATCGAGTCTTATTACCTAATAATAAAGCTCTATAGAAAAAGATGAACCAACATGGATAATGATAATGCTAAACAGAAATATGTTACAAGGTTTTCAAAACCGTTTTCGCTCTGTGCTGCAACTGCAACTGCTGAAAAAAAATCGATGTTCCGCTTTGATTGTAATCCGGATGTTCTCCGGTGGGAGGAGAGAGAGAGGCCGATATTAAATCGATACGCGCTGCACACTGTCGCAAAATGCTGCCGGTTTTCAGCCAATTGCAGAGCACCCTGAAATTGTTATAGTTATGAAACGAGCAAATGAAATGAAGCTGAAAGAATATTAGACTGCGGCTGCAGATTTACTCGGAATTCGAGTTGCGCCTCTCGTTTGCAGCGAACTCGTGTAGTAATTAGGGATGGGAAAACGCGCAACGCTCGGCAACAGAATTCGGTCACGAAACGCGGAATTATTATTACTTACGCTACTTATCAACGTTTCCCAGACTGCGTTGTGTTGTTATTACCGGTGTGCAAAAGAACTGAAGACAAAAAAAAAAGACAATAATGAAATGAAATGTGTGCGCAACTAGAAGAGAAATCGCAGGATGTACCTTTTCAGCCTTGATCCATCTCCATGAAAATGACACGTCTTCGTTATTAAGACTTGGCTCAAAGTGGAGACCGGACAGCTACCATTGAGTACACTCTCTGCACTTTAAGAGACGATAAACAACCTGAAAAAATGAAACGAAAAATTAGTAAAACTCAATTAACAATACTAAGTTTACAAAGCAATTCGGAAATGCATTTGTTGACCTATGCCTATGTTCAATCGAATAATTCATATGCAGAGCCGGATTTAGTGTGCTCCCACCCATATGTCAAAGTTGGGAAGGAAAAACGAAATAGCTTTCTGAACAACCAAATACAGTGGTACCTCGACAGACGAGTTTAAATCGTTTAATTCTTGCTCGTATCTCAAAGCAATTAGTCTGAGGTGGGAGGTGGAGTGTCCGATTCCTCGTATCTCAAATCTTGCTCTCATCTCAAAGCAAAATATCGGCTCGTATCTCGAAATACTCTTATATTAGGGCACTCGTATATCGAGGTACCACTGTAAATGCATTCACTTAAAAACAACAACGAAATCCCCTGTTGATTTTGTTTTTTACAAAATCTAATCATGTGCATGGTTAAGTAGTCAAAATTAGAATCAAATTCTGACCTACTTTTCTTTGTATTTTCATTACTAATTGACAGCTTGAACGTGCAACAACCTTGTTTTTTTTTTGTAAGTTTTTGACAAAAGGACCTAACAAAAGCAAAAACGTGGTAGTATGTCAAGTGTTGAGATGAGTCTATCAAGAGACACGAGTTAGTTTCCTATACGAAAACTATTCTACTTTTGAAGCGAGTTTTCCGTGATCGTTGCAAAGCAGAGTCAACGTGAAAGGCAGGCTCCTCGATTTCAAAAGTCGCATTTTGCAATCGGCGGTAATCATAGTTTCTCGTTGAAACAAAGGAAATTTACGGCAGCGAAGAAAAAGAGAGAGAGAGAGAGTGATACGCCCTAATCTTTTGCTTCTACGAATGTAAATTCGCTGGAGAAACAATAAAAAAAAACCGAGATAAACTGAAACTGAGCAATTGTTTGTTGCGAAAATTAAGAGCGCCGAGTGCGTAGATTTGGCTAATTACACAACTGATAATAGAATATATTGCTGTTTTTTAAGCTTCTAAACTTTTTACGTCCACCATAAAATACTTGTTTTGCATTTTGTTATGTATATGTAATAAGTACTTTACTGATTACTTCATAAAAGTGCACAGACTCTCACTTTGTCTTCTACGTGCAAACAATAATGTCTTATTTCCGGTGTTTGATGAAATGATGAAAATGTGATGTTTCTACGTTGAAAATATCAGACTTTGAGAGTTGATTTCTCAGTTTTAACTTTAACATGCATATTCAATGCACAATTGTCAGAATTCTAGAGAAATTATAAAAAAAAAGAAACTGCATTTCCTAGGCTCGAAATTGAATAAAGCGAATTGATTGCGGTTTGCTACTTAATCTATAATAACACTTCCGGAATCGAACGAAAGATAAATTCAACTGCGGTTGAATACCGATAGTTGCTATTTGGTTTACGCTTTCATTTTCAAGTTCACATTGCATTTAACAATGATGGGTTTTCCCCGTTTCGGAATTGTTATGGGTCGGTTCTTCGGAGCGTACGTCGTGCAAGGAAATGCATTTCCAATTCCATCGTCGTCCCATGTCCAAATATTGACACTGGCTCAGCTTTTCCCGTTCTTTATAAGCGACGAACGGGGAATTCGCCGGTCGGAAATACCATTTACATCGAAGCAGATCCCTCGACCTGACCACCGCTGCCGTCGCCATCCTCGGACAGGTTTTTTGTGTCCAGTTTTGTTTGGGTCCCTGGCTGCCTGCCCTCACCGAAAAATTCCCAACAGTCTGCACGCTCTTCGAAGAACTGATTTCCTCCAAAATTATACCTCCCCTGAAAACAAAAAAGAAGTCAATAACAAAATCTTGAACTGATAATAGATAATTAACGTAATTGCTCATCGGAGACGTGTAATTTCGTCGGCGTAGGCCGTTGTCCGTCTCGATTCCTTTGTAGTAATCGTGATGATTGCTTCGATTTCGTCGAAATATTCGATAACAGAATCAGCTCATGCTCGGTTCGTAAACAAAACGCATCGACAAAGAGCGAAAACAATTAAGTTTATCTCGAGAAAGCAATTTGGTCACGTAGATGCAGACATTTAGCGAAGACGATAAACGTAAAACATATGCCAACATTGCCATGGTGAATACATAGAAACCATTCCGTGGAAGTAATTGTCTTGGGCAGATGCAGCAGAGATAAATCCGCGGAGAAACTTTATTGGCATTTCGCGAAAACTTAATCCGTTGTGGAGCGCAACTCGAGAAAGAAAACGACAATAGCAATCGTAATTAATGCATGATTTCATCAGAAAGTTCATTAAATCCCGTGCACGCTAAATGATATTTCGCGAATTCGTTTGTAATCAAAAGTCGAGTTTGACCTTAACTTCTGGGTAAATGTTGCAACAAGGTTACTTCGGCCGCAGCCAGAATCAAAGGTTGTCTTCGATCTAAAGAGCAAAGATCGAAGTATTGAAAAATACGATTATCCATGCAACAACACGCATTACATTGAAATAAACAATTAGTTCATATGGAAATTGTACACGATAATTTACATCCGTGAAAGGAAGCTCTTAATCTTGGAAATTATGAAAGGAGGAAATAATATAACTTTATCCGATGTTTTTTTTTAATCGTTTAACAACATTATTTAGTCTCTCGTTAGGCTTAATATAGATTATGTGATTTTGATGGATGGGCGGATAAGATGCTGATAAAAATACGAGACGTATTAACGTAGAAAACTTTGTTTTTGTTGTCTCGCCATTTGAAATCTAGTCTAAATGAACATTAATCGTTTAAAGCAATCAGTGTTTATTGAATATAATACAAAAAAAGAATAATAAAATGTAATAATTTTGAAGTTCTCATAAAACTATTGGTATCTGGATTATGAGTAGAAGTGAATATTCAAATTTGAGAGAATGCGTATCGATGATATCTTGACTTTTTTCTTTATTTGGATTATGTTACGTTCTACTATTGTGAACGTAACATGCAACGTACGTTTCGGTTTCATTGACCTCCTGATAAGGCTCCCCCATTCTTTGCTTAAATCAATGCTTTCTGGTAGGAATTAGTTGAGGTGTAATTTGGAAATAGTTCTAACAAGTATGTTGTTTTCAAAAATCTAATCTTGAAACATGTTTGGGTTCCCCCAGTACCATATTTGTGACCGGGTCTTAAAATTCTAAGAATGGTGCTGATTGGATATTAACATTGGATATTATTAATAGATTAGAGTAGTCCTATAGGAATGTATGTTGAGAAGTTGGACACTCCCAACATTGTTGTATGTTTGATTCTTGTTCTCGCATTCTCGGTTTGTGTGTCAGGTGGAATTATGTTGCACTTTGGCTGCACGAGAAGAGAATGCGGTGTGAGTGCAGAATTAAATTCAGGGGGCGTTTGATGTCGGATGTAATTTGATTATTTGTGTGCAGGTTCCTCGTCACAATCGAGTGTTCGGCGAGGCGTTCAACTGTTCGCTGCCGGCGCCGTACGCGAACGCCAGCAGCGAGCAGATGTACAAGACGCAGAAGAAGCTGCTGTACCCGGTGAACGTGGGCAGAAATGTGGCCCGCGAGACGGCCCAGACGCACTTCATCCTCGCCTCGGACATCGAGCTCTATCCTAGTCCCAACGTGATACCGCAGTTCCTAGAGATGATCGCCGAAAACAAGGGGCCTCTGCTGAGTTCCAGGCCGAAGGTGTATCCCTTCAACCTGTTCGAGATCAGCGCCACGCAGCTGGTGCCCGACAACAAGACGGCGCTGAAGGATATGATCGTCAACGGTACGGCGCAGCCCTTCCACAAGAAGCTGTGCTCCGGGTGCCACGGGACGCCGATGAGCAAGGAGTGGATGATCGCCAACGAGACTAAAGGGCTGCACGTTTTCCACGTGGGCAAACGCACCGGCAAATTCATCCACTGGGAACCTATCTTCATCGGCACCCACGCAGAGCCCCTTTACGACGAGAGGCTCAGCTGGGAAGGGAAAAGTGATAAAATGACTCAGGTAAACCGACTTTTTCTTTTCAATAACACTTTTGTTTGGTAAATTCTATGTTATAACGTGAAGACGGTGCTTTTTCGCACGTTAATTTTTCATTTGTTCAACTTTGACAGCGAATTGCAGCCAAACGGCTCAAGCTATAGCAATAAATGAATATGCGTTACATTCCCCAACTATCCTAGTTTTATAAACATCTTTCGTATCTTTTGTATCTATTATAGTTTTCGAGAAAATCGCTAAAACGTGAAGACGATGCTTTTTCGCACGTTAATTTTTCATTTCTTCAACTTTGACAGCGAATTGTAGCCAAACGGCTCAAAACACAGGAATAACTAAATATGCGTTACATTTCCCAACTATCCTAGTTTCATAAACATCTTTCGGATCAATTCTATCTACTGTAGTTTTCAAGAAAATCGCAAAAACGTGAAGACGGTGCTTTTCGCACGTTAATTTTTCATTTCCTCAACTTTGACATTTTAAATTGGTTAATTTAATTAATTCAACAGAAATAAATTTTTCTTCTAAATATCTTGTCATTTCTTTGAATTTCCAAAAACGTATGTAAATACGAACCGGTCATATTTTGCATTTCTAAACAATTGTAATAAAAAAAAGAAGTAATATAATTCAAGGCGAATGCTATTTTCACTAGAAATTACATGCTTTACATACGACATTAACATCGGACTTGAATAATAATTGCAATGAAAATATTACATGAATCTAGAAAAGCTAGATTAATATAATATTCTATAAAATAAATATAAATTACATAATCAAATTGCTGCAGTCGAAAGAAAATTGTATAGTAAAAACACAATTTTCTCATTTCCCTGATCTTACAGTTTATTGAAATAAAATCTGTTATTATTCCGCATTTCTATAATAAAAAAGTATTATAAATTCAATATCATACCAATATTTTTACAACAAAATAAATGGTTTACATACATTAATGTCGAAGTTGATTTCCAATCATGAAAATTGGGTTACTTGAAAACAGTTGAAAATTAACAGTAACTGCTAAACTTTTACTTATTTTTCTTAAATTTTGATATATACTTGAAAACAGTTGAATTAAAAGTAATATAAAAGTTGAAAGAACTTCAATTGATAAACTATTACTTATTTGTCTTAAATTTTTATATATACTTGAAAACAGTTGAATTAACAGTGATGTAAAACTTGAAAGAACTTCAATTGGTTTTACTTATTTTTCTTAACTTTGAAAAAGATTTTCATTTTTCTAAATATTCATTCGGATTTCGATTGAATTGCTTTGTGTTGATCGACAAAATGCATCAGGATTGCTGGAAAACAACGTGCGTCCTTCTGTGACTTTTCTCAACCGGAATGTCCGTCCACTTCTTAATGCACAACAAGTATACTCGAACGAGCGACGACAGTGCTAATTGGGAAAACCGGTAATTGGACAAACAGAAACTAAAACCGATGGATGTACGAGCATCATCGTCGTCGCCTCCTGAGATAAAAGCATACGCCTGTGGAGGGAGGATAACAGGAAACGCCTGCGGCTCGGATCCGGGAACATCTCCCAAATTAATAGGAAGTCCTGCCCTCATTTGATTCCCGCCGCTAAAAGCGAGGCGGAAATGAGGAGGATTTCATTTGCATATTTACACACACCATTCGAAATTGGTCCACGATCATCCACGAAGAGGAGAAAACAAAAATATACATAGAAAAAGGATGTGGCTCTCGCGTTAATTATAGATGATGGGATTTTCGCTCGTTTTGTGTTTCTCGTAATGTAGGCGAACCGAGAGGGGACAGAATCCGATTTGCACCTACGAGATTTAACGGTGAATGCGTTTTCTAAAATGCTAATTAGTCGACGTCGGTTTTCCCATGGCCGAATTCTGGTACTATCCCAACAAGAGACAGAGAGACTGTGATTGGGTGCAATGTGTTTGCAGAACCGGAAGCCTCCTGCCTGCACATGCATGCATATGCAATTAAGCTTAAACTCGACATTTGCATACGTTTTGATGATCATTGCCAATGTTTTGTTCCGTCCGTTAATCCGCAGCATGCTCATCCTGTAAATATTTATGGACCACATCGGATGAACTCGTTATTTCCCATCCCATCCAATACACAACGATTAGAAATTATTGCAAATAGCACCAAATATCCACTTCCAGCAATTATCCGTACTGATTGCAGTTAATAACATCGCATTAAACAGTAATAAGTGATGATGGTAAACCGCTAATAATAGTACTAACCAATTTCATTCATTCTTTCAATTATAAATTTGATAAATTGAACAGACCTGATTCTAATTGTAGCCGAGTGGTTAGGAGCCCTTCCTCACAAAAATCTGATGCGAAAGGTGCTGGTTCAAATCCCAAGGCTAGAACAAGACAGTAACTACAGCAAAATAATATAGAACAGGACAATAACTACAGCAAGACAGTGACTGGTGGAGTGAAAAACAAATCAGTTTTCCATACCCAAAATTGTTCATTATTGATGTTTTGTTAGTATGAGAGTAATAGTTGTATTATGAAAGGTGACATTTTGATTACGAATTGACAGCAATATACCTGAACATTTCTGAAAGTTGAAACATGAGTAACATCTAAGTGATTTGTCGAATCCAAACTTATTATAATAGTTGGCTATAGTTCAATAACTTGAAATTCCTTTTCTAAGAGAGTTTATATTACATTTTACGTATCTATTGAAAGACTAGTAATTCTAACTGGCTGTGGTAGAAAGCCAGTTCAAATTATTGATAGTTCTAGTGTTAATGAGATTATGTTAAGAAAGTAGAACTTTACTTGACGTTAGATCCGTCAAGTAGTAGAACTTTACTTGACGTTAGATCCGTCAAGTAGTAGAACTTTACTTGACGTTAGATCCGTCGAGTAGTAGAACTTTACTTGACGTTAGATCCGTCAAGTAAAGTTGTCATAGGTTGGTATTACGGAAAAAATCTGTATTAAAAATTGTGTATTTTTAATAGTTCTAGTCTTAACAAGATTAAGAGACACTTGACGTTAGATCCGTTAAATATAATTAGTTGCTTTTACGGAAAATTACTGAGTTAAAAAAATAGTAGTTTTTAATAAATTGTTGCAAATTGAGAAAGTTATGTTTATAGGCGTTGTATTTCTCGATTTATTGGTAATCACATTAATAAGAAAAGATGAAATGAATCATAGTTAACATCCGTGAATTGCAATTATGCAGTAAAATTCATCAAAAAACAAATATTAATAGTAATTACGTGATCATATCTGAAAAGATTTTACTGCTTAACGTATACATTCTTAGATACAGTTTAAATTTTGCCAATGGAAGAAGTTAAATAAACGACGTTTTACGACCAAAATCATTGGACTTTACGAAATATTATGGCAACCCTGATCGTAATTTCCACGTTAATTGCAAGAACTCGAAAAAAAAAATGCAACTACTACCGCACGTGCTCTTCTTTATGGCGGAAGTTGTAAATTTATCAGATCAAAGTAGCCTAATGCTATTATAAAACAAGCATAATAAAACGGAATATTGTACCTTAACTTCAGCAGCTTCCAAATCTTAGTTTCATCAATCTTTCAGCGTATTCAGCTTTTTAACTCGTTTCAGCCTATTTGAAGTAACATTAAATGAAACATTTATTAATGCAAGAATAAATATATTATGCTATACATACCAATTATTTTGTTAAATTCTTGATTTTTTAAATGTTATATTCATAAAGCACTTTACAAATTCACATTTTGATTGATTTTGTTGTTCCATCAAAACTGTTTATTATTTACAAAAGAGTAACGATATTTATAAATTACGTAAGCCTTGGCGGCAATTCTACCAACTTAAAAGTAATATATAACTAATATTGATTGTCAAATAATTAGTATAATTGCTTTGGTAACCGGAAAATTGAGAACAAATAAATAATGAACAGCGAATGTACAGGACAGTGACAAAACAAAAGTGTTTTTTCCATATTCAGTTTGTTTCTGTACTGTGATTTGTATCTGTTCTGTTTATACTTGTTCTGACTTTTTAAGGAACATATTGCTATTGTTTAAGTAAAAGTTTGTTGGCTAGAATGTCTACCAACTTAGAAAATAAATGATAGAGATTTGAAAACTGACAACTAATAAAAAAATGAACAGAGAAACTACAGAACAATGACAAAATATTCAAGTTCATTTTTATAATGATTATTAACTCCGAAAACAAAAATAAGGTTTTTTTCCGTCTTCAGTTTGTTTCTCTATTGTGAGTTGTATCTGTTCTGCTTTTACTTGTTCTGACTTTTTAAGGAACATATTATTGCTATTGTTTAAGTACAAGTTTGTTGGCTAGAATGTCTACCAACTTCGAAAATGTATGTAACTAATAGTGGTTATCAAATGATAGAGATATAATTGCTTGAAAACTAGTAAAAAAATGAACAGCGAAACTACAGAACAGTGACAAAATAGAACATGCGGTTTTGCAACCTTTGGAGTCATATTCAAATTTATGTTTATTGTGATTATTAACTCCGGAAATCATGTTTTGTTTCTGTTCTACGAAAACACTGTTCTGGTTTTACTTGTTCTGAGTCTTCAGGGAACTTGTCTCGGTTTACTATTGTCTAATAGTTTACTGGTTGTCAATGTACAGGACAGTGACAAAACATAAAGTGTTTTTTTTCCATATTCAGTTTGTTTCTGTGCTGTGATTTGTATCTGTTCTGTTTTTGCTTGTTCTGAGAAACATATTCTCGTCTTGCTATTGTTTAAGTACAAATTTGTTGGCTAGAATGTCTACCAACTTAGAAAATATATGTAACTAATATTGGTTATCAAATGATAGAGATATAATTGCTTGAAAACTAGTAAAAAAATGAACGGCGAAACTACAGAACAGTGACAAAATAGAACATGCGGTTTTGCAACCTTTACAGTCATATTCAAGTTTATGTTTATTGTGATTATTAACTCCGGAAATCATGTTTTGTTTCTGTCCTACGAAAACACTGTTCTGGTTTTACTTGTTCTGAGTTTTTAGGGAACTTGTCTCGGTTTACTATTGTCTAATAGTTTACTGGTTGTCAATGTACAGGACAATGACAAAACATAAAGTGTTTTTTTCCATATTCAGTTTGTTTCTGTACTGTGATTTGTATCTGTTCTGCTTTTGCTTGTTCTGACTTTTTAAGGAACATATTATTGCTATGTTTTAAGTAAAAGTTTGTTGGCTAGAATGTCTACCAACTTTTTAAAATAAATGTAACTAATATTGGTTATCTAATGATAGAGATATAATTGCTTGAAAACTAGTAAAAAAAATGAACAGCGAAACTACAGAACAGTGACAAAATAGAACATGCGGTTTTGCAACCTTTGCAGTCATATTCAAATTTATGTTTATTGTGATTATTAACTCTGGAAATCATGTTTTGTTTCTGTTCTATGAAAACACTGTTCTGGTTTTACTTGTTCTGAGTTTCTGGGTTTACTATTGTCTAAGTGGATATAGTTTACTGGGTGAAAATGACGTATTTTGTGCAATTAATAACCGAATGAATGACACGAATGAGATTCGACAACGGCGGAAATATAGTTGGGTTGCCATGGGAACAACGACTATTATATTGGAAAACGTCCGTGTGCCCCGCACGGACAACCCCAAACAGATGAAGAGTGAGTGAATGGGGGTGCCACAATCGATATACATATGCATGGGAAATATGTTTACGCACATGTCTGGTAGACCCGGCGCCTCCACCAAGAGAAAAAAAAGAAGCATAATTGGAACGACGTCGGTTTCAGAATCCATGCCAGAATCGATGTGACACGACGCATGGCCTCCCAATATTTACATGTTGACATATCCATTGTTTTTCGCTTTTGTTTTTGTTTCATTTTCTCACGAGTTTTGCCGTTTCTTTGCAGGGATACGCGCTCTGCGTTCTGGACTACGATTTCCTGATCCTGGACAACGCTTTCCTCGTCCACAAGCCCGGCATCAAGGTGTACAAGAAGGACCCGAAGAGGGCCGCACTCGCCGCCAAGACCAATCAGCTGATCAAGAAGATCATCTTCCCCGAGCTGAAGGTCATCTACGGCGTGAAGAAGGGCTGCGCCGTATAGGAAACTCACACATTGACTCACACACACACACATTTAGCACCGTTTGTTTTGTGAAGTTGTGCGATTGCGAGAAGAAACTCTGATCGATCTTAACTTACTTACTACACTCGTTTCCTTTCGATTTAATTATTTTACGTATTAGTACCGTTCTTTGATTTTGCTCAACACAAAGAAAACTATATATATATACATATACACATATAAAAAGAAAATAAAAACAAAAGGGATATTTATTGTTTAAGTGAGAAACGACAATCGATTGATTCGAACTCTTTATTTCATTGTATTTTTCGTGTTAGTGATGAACCACGTGTACATATTATGTAACCGCAATTAGTTTTACGTTTATTTGATTTCGTTTGTTCGTCTGTTTTGGCCATAACCGATTCATCTTCGTCGTTTGTATACAATTTTAGCGAAAATAATGTGATAAATAATGATGTATTTAGTTATGATTATTTTTCGAGTGAACCGCGGACTTGAGTTGAGACTTTGTTTTGTTTTTGTCTTCGGATGATGATGAATGAGTAAATGGACGTCCTTCTACTTAAAGAAATCAAGATATACATGGAAATGATAAAACAAATAAAATATAAGTACTTATCTTATATATATATACATATAAATTTAAAACAAAACAAAACTTATCTTATATTTATATATGTGTGTTTCTTTTTACTGTTTTTCTTCTGTTTGTTTCTTTGTTTTTAAGTTTATTTATAGTAATTTCCGTTGCGTAGACTCAATTTTGATTCAATCAACTTACGTTTTCGTTCGTCTATTTAACAATATAGTTGATGTGCCTTATTCACATGGTGATTATATGATATGAAATATTACTTTTGTACTGTTATACATAAAGAAAAACAAATATAATCTGTATCTATATATATATATTATATATTACAAGAAGAAAAGTATATTAAAGTAAAAACAAAAGAACAAGAGAACATATATATATATTATACATAATTCAATATACAAAATACAGAGAAGTGTATCGATTTTAATTTTAAACAACTGCGTTTCATTTCCCATCCCTCTCTCTTCCCAACAGGATCGATAAATTTGCTTCGGCTTTAGCTTATTGCGCATAGAATATGAGCGAAAACCGTGTTATCTAATTAACAGGAATCGATTTGTGCATAATGCATGTGCGAACAATGAATGCATTCATTGCACGTTTCTGGATGGATCGGACCGTGTAATTTGAATTGTTTGATTCGTTCGTTCCTTCGTGCAGTTTTAATGCGGCCACGTGTACCGCATCTGAAATTCTATGAAAATTGCATCTGCAGTGATGTTTTTCATCCCGTTCTCTGTTGTGTCCTTTCATATTTCATAATTTTGACTGTGAATTGCAAGAAATCCAGAAGAGTTATAACTATTCTCATAAGGTCAACTTATTCTTTGAACATTAGTCTTTAATTGTATGATCAAACATGTTTCGGTAATTCGTTGTTGTTAAAGTAAATGATTAGAAACTGAAGTCACTGCTTCTTCCAAGCTTAATTTTTTGTTTTTTCAACTTTGACTATGAATTACAAGAAATCCAGAAGAGCTACAACTATTCTCATAAGGTCATCTTATTCCTTGAACTTTACTCTTTAATTATATGATCAAACATGTTTCGATATTTCGTTGTTGTTAAAGTAAATCACTAGAAACTGAAGTCACTGCTTCTTCCAAGCCTAATTTTTGTTTTTTTCAACTTTGACTACGAATTACAAGAAATCCAGAAGAGCTACAACTATTCTCATAAGGTCATCTTATTCCTTGAACATTACTCTTTAATTATATGATCAAACTTATTTCGATATTTCGTTGTTGTTTAAGTAAATCACTAGAAATGAAGACACTGCTTCTTACAAGGTTATTTTTCAAATTTGACTGTGAATTACAAGAAATCCAGAATAACTATAACTATTCTCATAAGGTCAACTTATTCTTTGAACATTAGTCTTTAATTATATGATCAAACATGTTTCGATATTTCATTGTTGTTAAAGTAAATCAGTAGAAACTGAAGTCACAGCTTTTTCCAAGCTTAATTTTTCGTTTTTTGACTGTGAATTACAAGAAATCCAGAAGAGCTACAACTATTCTCATAAGGTCATCTTATTCTCTGAACACTAGTCTTTAATTATACCATCAATCACTTTTCAGTATTTCGTGGAAGTCGAGAAAATTGCTAAAAACTAAATACACTGCTTTAATTACAAGCTTAAATTTTCAACTTTAATTCGCAATTAATAGCATTACGTTTTTCAATTTCCGTTCTATATCATATTTTCATTTGTTCTAAGTTTTCACCGCACCAAATTTCAAATCTGACATTGACAGATGACGTTCATCTAGACACTCATGGAACGTCACATTGTTATTAGTGACTTAAGAAAAAAAATGAACAAACAACTTATTACTCAAATTGTTTATTTCACAAGAAGCAAAATGAAGCGAAATGACTCATTAAATTACAAATTAATTATTTAGTGATTTCGTAAAACGCTAAAATACGTTTACGCTCATCGCCAATTTGATCTGCTGAATTGCAGTGAACGCAACGCAATGAACGAATGAATGGAAGACGAACAATGAACAATTGAATTGGCCAGACACCTCCTCTGATTCTCTTTTCGATTTCGATTCGAATCCCATTTTGTTTTCCGTCCGAACGAACGCGAAATCGAGTTACGATTTCAGCTGAAACGGCGAACAATTGCAATCTGCGAAAACAATTGATTAAATTCCATGGCGTAATTGATTGATTCACACAGCGGAATGTTTTTGTCGGTTTTTTTGTTTTGTTTGTAAATTACTTGCACTAATGGAATCTAAATGGATCAGACTTTAACTAATTAGTTAATGGTAATAAACGTTTTTCGAGTCGAAAAACAATGTGAAATGATTGTCGATGAATCGATCGACGTTTAGAAAGTCCGCATTCTTCGTGGAAATATCAAAAGTTCAAACGAAGATCGTATTATTCGTCTTTCTCTTATTGCATTACAGAATACGATTAGGTAAACTACTTTTTCTTTTGTTGTTTTTCGACTAACATAATGGATATAATTCAAATGTTCAGTGTGCATAGTTGTCTTGTAATTTGCTAAAACTAAAAGTTAACCCTTGAAAAAGCATTGTCTTTTCAAGAGACTAGCGTTTGAAACATCATTCAGATTTAGTATTCGATAGGAATATGCGGATAATTGGCAAAATGGGGTTTGTATTCGAGCAATTACAATGCTCGGATCAAAGGGGTGCTCTTGGCTTTAATTAAAACCCGCCGTGAATGAAGGTGGATGCAGAATTTCGCTTCGAAATGCATTTCACCCTTACTCTCCTCTCCACATCGCCCACTCACTCAACCACCCACCCATTCCCTCCCTCTATCTCTCTCTCTCTCCCCGTTTCATCTGCAGGACGAAAATCGATGACCTAAAAACGCATCCGTTAATGTTCCAGACGTGCCTCCACCACGAAGATCTCCCACTCCCGTATCATATTAATCGCATAATTCCAGCACGAAGCGAATATCAAACTCCGAAATGAAACATAATGCATGTTTGCCTAGTTAGATCTGCAATTACATAAAGAATCGTTAACGTAAAAGTGAGAAAATCCAAGTAATTTCACGAAGATCATGGACCATTTCATTCCGTATAATTCCGCATCAGTTTTAACGATTTTTCTTTCTGCCGTGCTGCGGAAAACACTCCGTCGGAGGAAATCGAATAGGAATTGTGTCGTTTTCCTCCTCCGTCTCGCATGTATCGCAAATCCAATTTACATACCGTGATTGGATTTCAATATTCTTGCTACTCCTTCCTTCCAGTTCTTGTCCCACATGCATCAAACATTGCTTTATGCGTCTGGATTTAATCTGCATGTCGTCAATGCCACAACGTGCGAACTTCCAGTTACATTTATAAATGCTACAGAAATAGCGTGTCTACTTTCATGCCATTTTTCTCGGTAAATTCGTTACTCATGTAGATTGTATGCAGCTAAAAGTAGATAGATTAAGCAATAAACGAAATGCAATATATAAATCATCAGAAATTATCAAAAAAAAATGAACGAGTCTTTGGTTTTTAGCGCTTTTCTCAAAAAGTATAATAGATAGAACGGATCCTAAAGATGTTTATGAAACTAGGATAGTTGCGGATTGTAACGCATATTGATTTATTGCTGTATTTTGAGCCGTTTAGATACAATTTGCTGTCAAAGTTGAAGAAATAAAAAATTAACGTGCGAAAAAGCAGTGTCTTCACGTTTTAGCGATTTTCTCGAAAACTATAATAGATAGAAAGGATCCTAAAGACGTTTATGAAACTAGGATAGTTAAGGAATGTTACGCATATTCATTTATTACGGTAGCATCAGCCGTTTGGCTGTAATTCACAGTCAAAGTTGAATAATTAAGCATTGAAAAAGCAGTGTCTTCAGTTTGTAGTGAACGAAATAGCGAAACATGTTTGATCATATAATTAAAGACTAAAGTTTCACATTTCTGTATTTTCCCTATTCTGCTTTAACTTCTTCTTAGTCCAGTCATCATAAATACACGAGAAGCGTTTGGTGAAGTTGATTCGTGTTTCCAAAAATCATCTTAACTCCAACATTAAGTATGAAAACAAGTTTATTTACTATTGTATTGAATAGACAAATCTTATGAAATATGAAGAAACCACGGTTAAAAGAACCGATCTTTTTCCGTTGAACTTAGTCATCTCTTCTTCAATTATTATAAATATTTCATGGATTTTCCGTTCTCGTCGTCGGGAGAAGTTCAAAGGAGTTCTCCAAAACGCTCATATTTTACGACATTAAACCGGTAGATCAAAAGATTAGGACACTAAATAATGCGCTCATCCAACTCCAAAGTCTTTCTCTCCATACAAAATCTCTTCATTGTAGATTTATCTAATAGCTTTTCATCGATTGATGCTGGAATTCCGAAAAATATTTGCATAATCTGCATAACTCCGGTGGTTTGGAGAGAGTGTGTATGAGTGTGAGCAGCGCGAGTTTGGAACGTTTACAATTATGTAATGCCGCGACAGAACGTGTGTGTGTGTGAGAGTGTGTGTGTGTTGGATATTGGTGGAGACGATTTTATGGAAACGAAGAAGACCTTGGTTTTTAATAAACGAGCTGTGCGGGATTGGTAAAAGATGCTCATTCTAGTGTCAGCAATCGTGCCATAAAGAATCACCGATGGCCAATTTCAGTATGTCCAATTACTTTCTGTTAGCCGTTGCGGCTCTTCTAGTTACACAAGGTAAGAAAGACTCTCAAAATTCAATGTATCAACAGTTACAGTTTTTTGCACTATTGACCCATTCAATTTTCATTAATTATTTATACAAAATATTAAGTTTTTCGGTGCAATTCTTCTTCAATTTCTAGCAAAAAAATGTCTTTTTAACAAATTTAATTTATGTAATCAACTTGCATAACCAAATTATTGGAAAACATTCGATGAAAATGATGTAAAATTTTCAAAAAGTAAGTAACTAATCTTTTTAAACTTTTAGTAAAAAATAGTTTACTTACTATTAAGTCAACGAAATATCATGTGATTGTCAAGAAAACTATTAACAAAATGTACTAAAATCAACACTTGTCATAGTGACAAGTTTTTATTTTTCCAATTAATTGAAAAATTATAGTCAAATCTTTTCAAAAATTTAGTTATAATATGACATTAAGAAATATGACATATTTTGATATATGACGTATATGTCATTAAATGTAATCAATGTAATTAACCTTAATTTTGTTTTTTTTTTTATATAAGTGTCAAAAAAATGAATGAACTGACATTTGTGATTGGGAACTAAACGTTTTGTTGACTGTCCAACACAATTACCAACCTTGTAAATAAAATTGGAATAAAAGCTACTTCCGTTCTGTATGTGTATTTAAAAATACCGATTACATGTTTCATTATTATTGTATACTCCTTTTTGTAGTTACATTTCAGTCGGCCGATTCCTAATACAGATATGTTCGATGCCCGTGCACAACACGGCACATGCTAATGCATTCGTGATTCACAATGCGTGTCGGAGGAGGAGGTGTGTGTGTGTGTGTGTGAATGTCGCGAAGTGTAATTTTCCGATTCCAATGTAATTGAACGATCATTGATCAATAAAAATACCGTACGTAATTGTACGACATTCAATTGTTTTTCGGACGGCCTAGACCCTCCCCGAAACAAAACAACAACGAAACATCATAGCTCACTATACGAAAATAACACCAATTAGTGTAAAGTGATGCGAAAGTTTATTAATTATTACGCGGAGCGTGTAAATTATTCAAAACGAAAAAAAAACAACAGTCGTTATTTTTAGTTATGCAAATGTGATTCATAAATTTTATATATGTAATAATTAAAATTGAAGAAGCAAAAAAAAAACGAATTTCGTATTCGTCGGGGCACGCTTTGAAAACCGAAAATGTCAAGGATGATGCCTCTATAAATAATAATGCAATTAATTAAAGCTCCTCCTGCTCTTTTTTTATGGTTGATCATTCGTCAAGATGCGTACTTCTATTGGAAACATTACGACACCGGTTGTCGTCTAATGAGTAATCCAAACAGGTGAAAGTTATTGTGTGTTTCGCGGTTTCTTTTAGATAATCCGATTCATATTCGTCTCTTGGCGAAGAGAGAGAGAGATGAGACGTGCAGTTTCGCAATCCTTACGCACTGATTGAATCATCTAGTCTCTCAGTTAGGCCTTCCCCGTAGAAACTCACGATTACAAACTGTGTGGAACTATTAGCATAACATTTACAATCGAATTATGATGTATAAGCTTCACATTATATGGAATTCCCCACAAAAATATAAGTAAATTTCAGCTGAATTACTTGGATTTACGCCGATTCACAATAACGTCGCTGCGCAATTCCGATTTTCATTTCAGTGTTGACGTATCTACATAAGGGTTCATTTTATATCAATTCGAATGACATTTTGAAAACGTCATCTAGTGTCAGAAAAGTAATTAATTTTTGACAGGTTTTAAATTGGCAACTGCAAAATTCAATTATCAGAGTATTGTGTGAAGATGCAACTACACAATAGTAATTAACATATCAGCTAAAGGTTGTAATCTAATTTGCAATTACTGGGTAAATTACATTTATGATTTGCAACAAGGACTTTCACATTTGTTGTTACCAACCTTACATTTGTTGTCACTGTTTAATTTGTCAAATTTGTCACTTCATTATCCTTCCTGTTGATCATGTTTTGAGACGTGTTTTTTGGTTCGTTTTTGCGTGTAGTATGTAACCTTTCTCAATCTGGAATTCTCAATCCTTGAACTTCTTGTTAACATTGCTGAACTTCTCATGTGATTCGTGATGTTCCCATATAAATTCTGTACGTTCCATGCAATTCCAGAATTGTATAATTCATGAACAACCTTGTCCGTAATGTGGTACGACATTTGTTGTATTCATCTTGTATAATATATATATTTATTATAATGTAATATCGTTTTTCTTTTCTGTTTGGTAGCTATCAGCCAGAGAAGATTCAACAATGCCAATTATCAGCAACAACAACAGCATCAGCAGCAGCAAAACTTTTACAACAATCCTAGCCCCAATCAAGTTTCGAACATTCGCTGTCCCGAGGCCAACGGAACGTTCGTTACGAGCACCTGCGATGGGTAAGCTGAACGTAAGCAGAAACGATGAATCGCTAAACGTATACATTTGACAGGTACATAGAGTGCAAGGATGGTATTGGAGAAGAGAAGCTTTGTCCGGATGGTCTCCTGTTCAACCCGGATGTTAGGGGATTCCCCTGCCAATATCCCATCGACGTAGACTGCACCGGTCGTACGGGAACTCGTAAGTTGATCTTGTAATGAAAATTTAGACACATTCCACCATTGGAAGACAATTAATATGTATAAACCTTTATCATTAGCAGAATAATTTGGTCTCAAATGTGGTCATTGCCAACTTAAATTTCGTATTTCATTTGCACATTGACAGGTGAAATTTCGATTGAAATGGTTGTATTTCAAGGTGACAACTTAAATATCAATTAAATTTATAAAATGTTTGCAACTTCGTTTGCATAAACTTCTAAGAAATGTATGTTATTACTGTAGTTTTAGCATTAGTGTTAATGTACATCATGTTTATACAACCGTACATGTTGTTAACATTTACAATAATATGTAATTACATCCATTATTTGCAAAATATTTTGGTCTCAAATTTAGTCATCACCAACTTAAATTTCGTATTTCATTTTAATATTGACAGGTGAAATTTCGATTTAGGTGGTTGTATTTCAGGATGACAACTTAAATATCAATTATTTTTATAAAATGTTTGCAACTTCGTTTGCATAAACTTCTTAGAAATGTATGCTATTACTGTAGTTTTAGCATTAGTGTCAATGTACATCATGTTTATACAACCGTACATGTTGTTAACATTTACAATAATATGTAATTACATCCATTATTTGCAGAATATTTTGGTCTCAAATGTAGTCATTACTTAACTTAAATTTCGTATTTCATTTGAATATTGACAGGTGAAATTTCGATTTAGGTGGTTGTATTTCAGGGTGACAACTTAAATATCAATTAAATTTATAAAATGTTTGCAACTTCGTTTGCATAAATTTCATAGAAATATATGGTATTATTGTCGTTTAAGCATTGATTAGGGTTGATTGTACAACCGTGCATGTTCTTAACATTTTTTAAAGTCTTTTGCCTTGACATTCTTCTTTGTTTATGAGTTTATTTGTTGTTAAAAATGTTGTTTATCAAGTAGTTTAATTAAATGCAATGTCTTTGTCTTTCTAGAACCACCCCAGGCGACTGAAGAATGTCCTCATCAGTACGGTTACTTCGCCCTCGGAGATGCCACCCACTGCGGACAGTTCAAGAACTGCGCCGCCGGTCGTGGATACACCTTCGACTGCCCCGAAGGGCTGGCCTTCAATTCGCTCCTGTACAGATGTGATTGGCCCGACCAGGTACCAGAGTGCGACGCCGAAGGTACCGTCCTTTTATTGTCACCTTCTTCGGTCCGCTGTATTCCCTTTTGTTTGCTTTCGCAGCCTTCCTGGGATTCTCTTGTCCACCGGTCGCTAAGGGATTCCTCAGCGAGGAGTACAGATACTTCCGTTCGCCGAACGACTGCCAGAGGTACTTCGTGTGCGTGAGCGGAAGACCGCGTATGTACAACTGCGGCGAAGGTCTCGCCTACAACGAGCTGAGCAACGAGTGCGATGGCATCGAGAACGTCACCGGATGTGCACCAGCTTACAACGCAAACTATGACAAGAAGCAACAGCCTTTGCAACAGCAGCAGCAGCACAAGCCCCAAGTCTTCAGGGGTTGATCCGGACCTTTGTAGTCAATAGATTTGTTCAACAATATAATTATGTTTTGTATAAAACGTTTCTAATAAAAACATAATAAAGAAAACTTTCTTCAGAAACATGTACTGTTTAGTTTGCATTTACAATCATACTCAATCCAGAACCTTAACAACATTTCAACTACAAAGCAATTCTTAATCTTGCAAGGAGTTTAACATGAAAGAAGTCACTAACAACGCTGCACGAATGGATCGAAAATAATTGCATTAACAAGTGATATTATTGGATTACTTTCTTTTCTTCAAGGATACACTTGTTTAAAGATAATGCACTTATCATAATTATGGTATGAAGCCATTGGAATATCTTAACTATAGCAACCACTTTATTGACGCGATAACCAATGGAAACTGCAAACAATTGCTTTAACTTAGGATGAACGTATGCACATCGTTGCTCATGGCAAGCTTGCATTAGCATTGTAAGTTACTGCACGTTCATTTGTTTATATGCAAGAAGGCATTTGTTTGCTACAAATAGTTTGCGTTCCGTGAGAATGCATCTGCCGGTTTCTATATAAATCGTAATGCCATGCATGAGAAACAATTGACTGCAAGACGAGAGTGTATTGATTCGGAGAGGATCAATAAGCCTAGTTTAAGAAATGTAACTATGCAAAGTGTTCGTAGATCGCAAAGTTTTGTTAACACAGATCGGTTACATTTCGTGAGAATACTTTGTTGAAGTTGTTCATTGTCGAATTTATGAAAGTCTGTAAACCAATATTGATTAAGATTTTTTTGAAAAATTTATGATTTTCGCGCGTTATTTAATTGCAAGGTTCGGACGGGGTCCGTTGCGGAAACAGATTTGACCGATGTTCAGAAGGGCTCATTCTTCTCTTTTTTTCGGTTGCTCTTTGGTTGTCTACCTGTGACCATGGTAACGAAAGTAAAATTTCGCTTTTCTTTTCTTTTCGCGATTCACCACTTTCTCTTGCAGAAGGGTAGTTTCTCGTGTGCTGGGCGAGACAGGATGAGGGTTCGTAGATGGCATGGCGTGTTACGTGACCGTTTTGAAAGCCCCGCCAAGCGAAGAGAGATGACGAGCAGTGTGCAGCAGCGGACAGATGTCTCGGGGCACGGCAAAAGGGGGCCACGCGCGCAAGCCTAGCACGAGGGTCGCCCTTTTTTCCAGTGATGAAGTGTCTTGCGAGGCAGAGTGACCCCCCTTCGGAAACACACTGAATATTCAGCATCGAGTCGTCGCTTCGATAACAACCGAAAAGACAGCCGTGTTTTTTTGTTCCCCGCGCGGCGGCCGTTCCGTATCCCCCCGGTGTGGACAGGATTCGTTGGAGAAACACCATCGAAACAACGGCAGCAACAACAACAACAACAAACAACAACGGCGGAAGCTGAGAGTGAGACTCCGGGAGTGGCTGCTGAAGGAATACGTTTCGGAGAGGCACGGATCGCACACACGAGACAAAGGATCATCATCATCGTCGTCGTCAAACACAAGAAAATCGTAACGTCAACTTGATCAACATGAACGGCACGGCGACGAACGAGGATTGGAGCGGTTACACAACCATATGCAGGCTGTGCATGCAACGGGACGGCTTCATGCTCGGTATTTTCAACCACATCCAGGGCAAGGAGAAGAGCATCTCCAGGAAGATCATGGATTGCACGGCTCTAGAGGTACGGAAAATGCGTTTTATTTCTTTGTAAGCGGCGTCAGCCCATCCTTGCATTTGTTGGTTAAATCTGCCGGAATTCTCCATCTTGCTTTATCTGTCGCACGAACACACATACACAAAATGCACCATCTGACGTTTCCTTAACGTCAAACCCGATCGAAATTCCTGCGTAAACAAATAACATGAGCATTTAACTATAACCTACAGCAACGTATAAAGCCTCCTTTTTACGCCCATTCACATAATCATTTCCAAGAAATCCATCGACTTTCCAAGTTTTCCTCCATTTTCATCATCTTGGGGGAAAATCTGTCACATCATCTTAGCATGGCGCCAAAGGAAAACAATTGCCAACTTCACGAAAGTAAACTGGAAGTACATTCGGTTGCATACATCAACGTTTTTAAATTATGCTTAAGTTAAATCTTGGAACATGTAATAATCACAAGCTGTATGATAACACGAGATAAGGAAGACTTCAATGAACTAAGAAGAATATATATATGTAATATTTAGATTGACTCGATTCTGCCCCGTCAAGAGTACCAAAGCTGTATAAAACATAATAATTAAAGAAAGCAAATCCGGAACATTAATTAATACACGTTATGTAATAAGTTTACATTGACAAAGATATAATCTTTAATTTCTTTTTAAATTTGGATTTCAATGGAACACACTGACAGAAAATCTTCATGTAATATTCTTAAAGATAAGAGTTCTTAATGCTCAAATTATAATATAAAGACTATATTTTCTAGTAAATTTGCTATTTATAGTCTTCAGAATATGTAATTTGTGTTTTTTTTGTTGTTGTAATATTGAAACATACAATCGATTATTAATTACTGAAGCCTGTTAAATAAGGTTTTCTTCGTAACAATTTGGTTTATACTTTTGCTAATATTTTGATGTTGTTTTAACTTATTGTTTTTTGTTTTATTTTGCAGATCCAGTTTGGAGATGGATTACCAAATTCGATATGCCATCGATGCTTGTACAAAATTGAATTTTGCCTGGAATTTCGTCAACAATGCTTCGTTTCGGATGCAACATTGAGACAGATCAACGGGTTGGCGAAGCAGGTGTCGCATCCGTTTGCAGCTGTGAACGGGGCCCTTCCGGCAGCCGGCGGAGATGTTGTCATGGTCGTGGATCCGAACACTCTTGATTATGAGAGCGATTACGGGTCGGAGGCGAACGGAGGCGGCGTTATTGGTCATCCAATTGTCGACCATCACAGTGACAACGAGACGAACGATCTGTGCGAGTTCCGCAATGTGTTCATGTGCAAATTCTGTGATAGAGCCTTCACCGACAAGACTGACTGCGCCACCCACGAAACAGCCGACCACAACAACGTCGTGCCCTACGAATGCAGCCTGTGCGGCATGAACTTTGCAGACAGATTGCAGTATTCGGCTCATCTGAAGAGCGTCCACCAGAACGACAAACCGTACAATTGCCCTGAATGCGAGCGGACGTTCGCGCGCCGCTCCGACCTCAGGAAGCACACGATCGTTCATACAGGAATCAAGCCGTTCACATGCCACATATGCTTCAAATCGTTCTCGCGCAACACGAACCTCTCGAAACACATTCGCATCCACAAAGGCCAGAAGCCCTTCGTCTGTCCGAGCTGTCCGAAGACGTTCATCTCGAAGCTGGAGCTGACCAGACACGCGGTCACCCACACGGGCATCAAACCGTTCAAGTGCCAGCATTGCCATCTGAGCTTCGGACGCAAGGATAAACTGCTGAGGCATCAGAAGAGGCACTTCCCTGCCGTGTCGGCGGCTGCACCGAATCCCGAAAAAGCTCCCGACAAGAAGCAGGCGCGCGAATCCATGGCGTCGGAGTACGGCTTCGTGAACCAGGACAGCAACGAGAACAACATCGAGCACAAAGAGGACGGCAGCAAGCAGGAGTGGCCGAGCACGGAGAACATGATCATCAACATCGATCCCTTCACCCACGACGAGCAGGTCGAGCAGATCAACACCGAACCGGACATGCCGATGGGCGACGATCAGGAGGCGAAGGACGCCTTCCCCCAGGTGCCCGAGCACATTACCGGCGATAGCTTCTCGAATCAAGAATCGGAGAACGGTAAATAACATTTAAAGACATCACACAAGCAAATGCCAAAGTGCCTTTTTTGATATCGACTCGAAGCCGCAACTGCCCTCCCTCAATTTACTTAATCTCTCCCTGTCAAGAAGACAAAGATTCTTCAACACGATGTGAATGTGCGAAACGAAACGCACAGCTCCCGGACCCTTCGGCTCTCTATATCGAAAACAGCATACTGGTTACACTTTATACAACACACTGTTAATGACAATAAATTTCCGCTTCCGGATCCAACAACATCAACTTTTTATTCTTTTCAAAACCATTCCGCCAAACCCGAAATGTCGTCCTCTATTCCGTGCAAAATAAAAAGTTGATGTTTTCGGAAGCGCCAAATTTCTGTTCAACACACTTCTTCTATCGTCGAAATGGCAACATCAACTTTTGACATTTCTTTTAATATACTCTTAATCAAAAGTTGAAGTTGCTTAATCTCTGAATCACAAACTTGACAAAATCAAACAATTTGAACAGCATCAAAGTTATCCCAAATGATATTCGAATAGTTAACACAATGTGGTGGGAGAACTAGTTGAGAGGTTTGTTCGAAGACTGCAGCAGCTGTGAATTTCAAATGAGCGGAATATTTATTGGAGAAAATGGATAGTTCTTGATATGAAATGGTACAAAAAGAAATTCCAAATATTAATTTAAGGAGTGCATGTTTAAAGAAAAAAACAATAACATTCGGCGAGAAAAGCACTCTATGTGGAGCATGATTGGTTTTTCGAATGAAATGGACATTATTTGTGGATCGGAGAGGTTCCATTATTTGTTATATAATTTAGTTAAAAGTTACCATCTTTATTATATGTTTGTTTTCTTTATTTTCTTTGTTAGTTTATTTTGTTCTTTACGATGACAGAAGAGTCCTTCGATTCGTCCACTTCATTGTTAATTTGAATGTTTTACCAAAAAAAAAACATCATGTCCAGTTCATTTGGAAAGTATTAGTTAGTTATTTTTGTTATAATTCCCCTGTTAGAATGCTCACGCATTTTGTACGATTATCTATTATTATTTTTTTATATAAAAATATGTACAAATAAACTTTTGAAACGAACCTCTCTATTCTGTAACACCTTTATTACTATTATATGATCATAAACAGCATTTAATCCGTGCATATCAACAGATTATGTTTGCGCCGAGGATTAGCAGCTTAAATTGTCATAAACAAGCATTAGCCTAAATCAACTTAATAGAGTGAGCTTTAACTAACTAGGGAGAATCATTGTGTTAACGACCTTCGTTTCAAATATATCTTCAAGTTTGACGTAAACTGTCAGATATGTACGTAACTAATGATGGACTGTAGTCATGGAAACTGCTTAGCTTTAATGAAAGTTTTCAGTAGAAGAATATTTTAAGAATCAATATTAATAAAGTTGTATTTGATGAAGATTCTGTTCCAGGTGGGCAAGATGAGAGTCCGGAGAGAGTTAAGCGATTCCCGTGCGGGCAATGCCAGAAGCGATTCTCGAGCGCCGAAGGTCTCCATCTTCACCGCGGCATCCACACGGGCAACAGGCCCTTCAGCTGCACCGTCTGCACGAAGGGTTTCATGAGGAAGCGGGAGCTGGAGCGGCACATGGCGACGCACACCGGCATGAAGCCGTTCAAGTGCAGCAGCTGCAGCAAGTGCTTCGGCCGCAAGGACAAGCTGGTCCGGCACGCCAGGATACACGACGTGAACAAGGAGCACATCTGCGTGATCTGCGGGGCCTCCTTCAATCGCAAGGACGGCCTCGTCCACCACATGAAGACGCACACGCGCGACGACGCGGACACCGACCTGGCCTACAGCAATCTCGTTTAAGAAATGAATCCTATTGGATGATGTGAAGAGGAAGGAAGGAAGAAGAAGAAGATGAGAAAAAGGGAGAATTTGAAAAGACTAGTGGATGATCGGTCCACTTCCATTCGAGTGGAGTGAGGCAAGATTAAAGTAGTTGTGGAGATGATATAATCGAATATGTCTCTGCATTGTACATAAACATAGGAAGAATCTGAGCGAAAGAAAATGCTTCTAAAAGATATTTTTTGATGGACGTTTTAAATAATGGATAAATTGATTTTATTATGAAATAATAAATGTTGCATATACATATTAATATATATATATATTGTATAAATTAATTTACATATAACAATAAAATTAATTGTGAAATAATTGAGTTTTTAATTGAATTAAACCATTACGTATATTACTTAAGTCAAGAATCGAAAAACGAACGAATTTAACATTGCAAAATTATGAAATCTGATTCGTAAAGTCATTATTTTCAAAGTAAGATAGTTTCTTTAGTAGTGCCTTCACATGTTTGTTTTGAAATTTATAGGATTTTGTTAGAGTTTAATTGAATTGTGATTCATAATTTTCTTTGAGGATGTATCAAGTTGCTTGGGAAAACGCGAAAACAATAGTTGAAAACTTTGTGTTAACAAAGTTGCCTATATATTGCTGAAGAAATGTTCAAATTACTGCTTTCAGACGAACTGCAGAGATCTGTAGGGAAGTTCGAAAAATGTTCAGAGAGCGCATTCATTGAGAACGTCCCATTGATAAAGAGAGTCCCTTGCGTTGGCCCACATTTCGCAGCCGCATGAATGAATGAACCCGAAGGGTGCGCACCTGTTCCTGCCCGATCGTTGCGTCTGTGCCCGTTTCCATGGTCACCCCA